>JABUQX010013605.1:75000-88050 GCA_015478945.1 Trachelipus rathkii
TATAATGTATATATATGACCGGCATAAAGGGTCACTGCACGCCACTGATATATAATATATATATATATATTATATATATATTTATATTATATATTTATTTATATATATATATATATATATATATATATATATATATATATATTATATATGATATATATTATATATATGAGCTTGGGGCGCAGCCTATAATTTTTTGTGTGTGCCTGCGCTTATGCGCCGGACCTAGTGCACCTAGCGCTTATATTTTTGTTCACATCAGCGGCTATCCGCCTTTGCCCAACGACTTTTGACGGCCCCGTGCTGTTCCTAAAATTTATTTGCAAAGTAAACGATTTCGCCAGAATAAAAGCATGCTTTATAAGGAAGAAAAACACATTTATTAATTTTTTAATTAAAACACCGTAAACTAATATCTACACGCTCCTCTTCCTTCTCCATGTCCTTGTGGTCCATGTTTTCCTCCAGGAGGTTCAGATTCAGCATGAGCGCTGAAGAAGTTGAAAATTTTCCGAGAACCATAGTTGCCAATTTATTTGTAGTTAAGAACTCCTGAACTAGTAGCTATAATATATATATATATTATATATATATATATATATATTATATTATATATATATATTATATATATATATATATAGTATATATATATATATATAATATATTATATAATATATATATAAGTTTTTACACTTTTTTGAATGATACAAGTTTGCCACACTTCTAAGTTCTTAACTTTTAATGGTAAAAAAAATGCTTTGTTTCTGTTCATAGGCGCGGCTATAGGCGCAGAGAAATTGGCTGTGCGCCTTTGCTAAGTCCGCCTTTTTAAAAATTGTTGCGCCTAAAATTGATAGTGCGCCATAGGCGCAACACCAGCTATATATATATAGATATAATATATATATAGTATATATATTATATATATATATAATATATATATAATAGGATATATATATTATATATATGCTACTCATCAAAATTAATGCACCACAATGGTACGTGGCAAAGGAAAGGTAGAAAAGGTTGAAGAATGCGAAGACACTTTATTGGACAATGACAATAACATGGTGGATTCCTCCCCAGAACCATAGGTTGATAGAGTGTGAGGCCAACGTGCAGCCAGAGGGTCTCGCAGTAGGGTTCAGAGGTTCGGCACTGCAAACAGACAATGTTGGTAAGTACGGCGACGGCCGCGGAGGGTGTTGGGTCTGTCTCAGTACCGTGTATGACCCCCTCTGGCACGGATGACTGCCTGACACTGTCCTGGCTTATAATTGAAAGAATGTAAAAGTTATTGATAAAATATTATAAATCGTGGACTTGAAGTAAAAATATAATATACTTAATTTTATCAGGGTTCATACCTTGGGAGCTTCAATCAAGTTCAAAGCTGGGGCCCAATTCAAGTTCAGAGCTGGGGCTCAATTCTAATCCATACCTTGGGATGAGATCTTAATCCGTAGCTTGGGCTACCAATACAAATTCATAACTTGAGACAAGATCAAAATGCATAGCTTGGGCTTCATTTAAATTCATTTATCGTTCTGATAAAAATCTTATAAGAATAAAAAAATACTTAATGTCAAACCTAAAAGAAGTCTAGCTAATCCTCAACCATTATATCCCAATTCATCAGTTAAGTATATCTTTTAATGAGTCAGAATTACTACTTCAATTATCAACGGTTTGCATGAATAATATTTGGGATACTAAATTTGTTCTCCTCTCGTAATCTGTTTCTAGGCTTTGATTTAGCCATTGTACTTATAATTATCTGAACATTGGATTATAAAGACAATCCATGTTACTATTAGGGTTGGGAAAAAAACGTTTTTTTCAAATCATGTTTTTTTCATTTTTTTCAGTTTTTTTCATTAAATGTATTTTTAAAAATATAAAAGAGGCTTATATGATATTTTCACTTGAGATATTTTCTTGTTCAATATAAGCGATTACTTGAATTAACAAATATATCCATTGATGATATTATAATATAGCAGAACTTACCTTCTCTTATATTTTATCAATGGTTTTCGTTACAAACAGTAGGTTGTAGCCTGCATACTGCTGTTTGTAGGCCTTCTACTTACTAATTTAACTATGTATTTTACATTTGTATCATATTCATATATATAAATTACTTTTAAATATTAATGTATACATATAATATTTATATAGAATGAGTCTGAATGACAAAACTCAAAAGTGACTGACTTAAGGGATGCAAATGAAATATAAAAAATATTGAAATTAAAATATATACCAAGATTGTAAATGAGGAGGATGAGCGTGAAGTGGACTAAATAAATATTTGCTTTGTAATATCAACTTTTTGATTCACTAATTCACTAGTCCCACTCCCCGACCCCAGTCACTATGAGTACTGTGCACATTGCGACTACCTGTTAACCTCATTATCACTGGCTCATTCAGCTGTGGATCACGCCACATTTAATTTTTGATATGACTGATAAGATCAATATCTCAGTCATATGACAGTATCGTGTTGTAAGAATGACAGTGCGGAAGGAGGGGGCAGTAACAGCGACTTCTTAAAGCTTAGCTGCCTTAGCAAAATCATCTCTCTCTCAGTTGGCAAATTTTCCGAATTTCCTAGTTCTAGATATGAGCAATAAATACTAGTTTATGCAACGTCTACACAACAAAAGTTATATATCATGTGAGGCCTTTGCTACCTTTTATTTCCTTAAAAAGTAAACCGACTTTTTTCACGTGGCATTTCTAAAAATTTCTGATTAAAATAATTATGATGTAAAAAATGTATGAAAGCTGAAAACAGGAGCTAAGAAACATTAATGAAGCCACAAACAAAATATTAGGAATATCATTTTCAGAATATAAAATATAAAATATGAAAACCCATAAAAATTTTGAACACAAACTCAGGGGCTTCCACCTTGTAGGAAAGTGGATCCAAAAAAGGTCCAAATTAGAGCATATTTGCATATTTATAATATAATTATTCAAACATGTAAATTCCACAACTTAATTGAAAAAAATGAAAAAAACAAAATTTTACACTGTGTTTTTTTCATGAAAAAAAGTTTTTTTCAAAAAAAAAAAAACAAGCTTGTTTTTTTCCTTTCCCAACCCTAGTTACTATCAACTTTATTTTTGACTTGTACATATTAATTAATTCTTGGATTATTACTTCTGTAATAACCTATTCTTGTAAATATTTATTTATATCACTGTGTGGCAATTATACCCTTCTTGAAATCCCAAATCAAACTACGTATTTGTATCTATTAAATCATATTGGATTATTATCTTTGGTAATCCATCCTCCCAAAATATTCCCTTTTGTACATTTTCTAAATAATAATAAAAACCTAAAATTGTAAAGATTCTCAACATCCTTTTATTTCTTTGTTTCTTAATTATTATTATTTCTATATGAGTTATTACACAAGAAAATGCCTGAATCTAAGATAGTATTCCTTAGAAATTAAACCTCACAATCCTCCCTAGAAATGTCATCAAACGAATCTCAATCCCAGTGTTCTACTCTCCCTAACATATATATATATATATATATATATATATATATATATATATCATAATATATATATATTATAGTATATATATATATATATATATAATATATATATATTATATATATATAATATATATATATATATATAATATATATATAATAGTATATATAAAAATAGGATATATATATTTTAAGTATAATAAATTTTTATATTTATATATTTTAATAAAGAAATATATAAAAAATAGAATATATATATATATATATATATATATATATATATATATATATATATATTTATATATATTAATATAGCTATTTATAATATATTAGGGCATGGGCTGGATAATCCGGCGAAACTATTCGGTATCCGCCTATCCGGCCAGTTTTTGACTATCCGGTATCCGACGGAATATCATTGTTATCCCGCCGGATAACCGGATAATTTACTTCCCTAGTAGTTCTTTCCTCGTTTGGAAATATTCCAAATAATTGAGAAAATTATATATATATATATATATACTATATATATATATATATATATATATATATATATATAAGTATATATATATATATATATATTTTAATATATATAGATATATTATTTATAATTATTTAATTAAAATAATTATATTTTTTTAATATAGTATGCCCTGTTATGTTTAAGACTCCGTCAGTTTTGATTTTTGTTTTGTTTTTTTTTTAACATATTGCTAGTATGTGAAACTAACAATGAATTTCAGTGGTGATGGACATGATTCAACAGTTCGAAATATTTTAAATAATTATTTAAAAATCACATTTAAATCAATAAAATTTTAAAATGAAATATCTCGGAAAAAGTACGACACTTACAGAAAAACCACTTACATATTTGGAATCAGTCGATAAAGATCTTATTGTACAAAAATGGTAAAAAAAAAATTCATAAATGAAATATCTCGAAAAGTCAGACACACAAACAGAAAAACCAATTACATATTGGAATCAGCGTATGTATCAAGCTTATTACAAAAATGTAAAAAAAATGAATAAAAAAAAAAAAAAAAAATTAAAAATAAAAAAAATTAGGGGGCTCGAGCCGACGGGGGACAGAGGGGGGACGTTTTCCATACCCCTTAGGGGAGGGGCGGGAGGTAACCCCCGCGACACCCAAATACAAAAGAGCGTGTGTTCCGGAGACCCTTCCCGGAGGGAGGAAATAGTCCTACCCTTTCGTTCCCCCGAGGCGAGAGGACCCCGATCCTGCCATCTTTGCGGTTTACCCTTGGTATCCTTTAGTTAAAAAAAAATAAAAAATTTTAAAACTACGGGTCGTAAAACGTAAACTGATCTTATATATTTTTGAATCATATTTCCGTCACCCCTTAAATTGACTGTTAGGAACATATTAAAAGAAAATATATATAAAAAACACACAAAAAAAAAAAATCAAAACTGACGGAGTCGCAAAACATAACAGGTCTAGTAAAAAAATAAAATATAATATATAATAATATATATATATATATATATATATATATATATATATATATATATATATATAATATACTATATATATATTATATATATATAAATATATATATATATAATATATATTATATAATATATATATATATATTGTATATAATATATATTATATATATATTAATATATATATAGGTAGTATATATATAATATATTATTATATATTATATATATATACTTGTTAGAATTTTCGATGTTTGGTACCAATGTTATATTATTTAATTCACTCCAGTATAGTTGACTGGTACAAGATACACATGTTAGTACTGAACATGTTAACAGAAAGCGAAACCACTATGTACATGGGTGACAGAGCGTAAACTTCTTAATGAGACCCCTCATGGTATGGTCTCAAAATAAACTATTAGTAATGATTAAAATATTATAATAAATATTAATATATATGAAAATAACTTAAATATATATGGTAAGAGAAGAATATGTAATAATAGTATAATGGAATTTTAAGCTACCAAGACCACATGTTAATTGCTCAAACTTATCTTTTATTCATATGCCACGTCCACACCTCAAAAGTTTTGTTCATCATACGTTGTAAGTAACGTGTGTAATTACTAAATAGTTAAATTACTCAATGCTGATAGTTATTTAGGCGGTAGTTAAGCCAGGTGTTATTATTTACCAAGATATAAATACCAGTACGTACATCTCAGAATTTATACAATAAATTTACAAAGAAATTGCATTACACAGAATTATTCTCAATGGTTACCCGCCTTCAGCATGTAAGACCGTACAAAGAGATTGATACATACCAAAAATATAAAAATGCAGCACGACAAATGTCAGAGCCACAAAACATTGATTTAAATATGTTCCAAAATGTTGGAATAATAAGAAGTATACGGTCTGCCATATAAGTTAAATATATAACTAGACTAGGTGCTTACGGAAAATAAATCCGTCTCAAATGAGATCCGCATTATTTAACTTCTAAACATGACTGATCAAAGAAGCCAAATAAATTATCTCTGATAATTGTGAAGAAATTTTGCAGGTATGAAAAACTAAAACCAGATCTTACGATAAATCAGATATGACTCTCAATATCAGGATTTTATATAAGTGAGGTGATGGGATCAATTTATCACAGAAACCTTGTTTATAAAATGTTGCAAGTCGGCCTCTTGAGAACCAAAAATGATTCTTTGAAATGAAATGTATCCTCTGAAACAGTACGACCCTTACTCAGAAAAACACAATAATTAGCAATATATTGGCATCGACTGCCTGATTATAAAGCTTTTATATACAAAATTGAAAAAAAAATATAACAATAATAAAAAATAAACAATAAATATAAAAAAATGTAGGGGCTCGAGGACCGACGGGGGACAGGTAAGGGGGACGTTTTCCTTAATACCCCATAGGGGAAAGGTGGCGGTAGGGAACCCCCGCGACACCCATGTAAATACCAAAGAGCGGAGTAGGTTTCCGGAGACCCTCTCCTTCGGAGGAGGGTGGAAAAATCAGTCCTACCCTGTCGTTCCCCCGTGTAAGGGCCTAGCAGTAGACCTCCAGACTTCCTGCCATACTTTGCGTTTACCCTGGTATATTCCTTATTAGTTAAAAAAAAAAAAAAAAATTTTAAAACTGACGGAGTCGTAAAACGTAAACTGGTCTATATATTTTTTGAACAATGTCCGTCACCCTTAATTGACTGTAGACATATACTTAGAAATATATAAAAAAAAATCAAAACTGACGGAAAGGTCGATAAAACATAAACAGGTACATATATATATTATAAATATATATTAATATTATAATGATAGTAAATATATAGAATATACTATTCATATACTAAAATATTCATATATTATATAATAAATAAAATATAATAAGCTAATATATTATCAATAATAGTAAATATTAAACTAATAGCAGAGGAAAAATAGAAGAATATAATTACTTACTTGATATAGAATTGTATAAATATAATTTATAATTCCATCAGTTTATACACCGTTGAACTGGTATACCCACACATACAACATACAATATTATTCTGAAAAGAATATTGTCAAAAGCGATTACAGTGGTGACTCTACAGTTTCATAAGATTCAATTGCAGGTTAAATACATTTATCCAACCGGTACTATTCTGGCCAAATGATTATAATGTAATATATATCCTATAAAAATTAATTATAAAAAATAAAAACAAAAAAACAACCTAGAATAATGGTAAAAAAACAGATATTGAATATATATATAAATGGGATTATAAACATAAACTTCAGGAACAACATCGTAAGTGCAATAAAATTTATCACCACATACAATTTATGATGTCTCATCGTGTCTTAAAGATGTATTGTAAATATAATAAAATAGTCTGTACCCACTTGCTTATTAGCAGTTAACTCGCTTCGTCAGTTAAAGCTAAATCTATTTCTCATAAATGATAATACTATTACCCAGTTATACTAATAACAGTACCATTTCTCACGACAATGAGAACTAATTATACCTCAGTAATAAAAAGAAAACAAAAACGAATAATCCTTATAATCCCAAATAAAGTTAGCCCGCCTCTTATCAGTGAATTAAAATATAAAATCAGAGCAATATTCAGCAAAGCACGAAGAACTTTGAAAAAATCAATTGTTGGAGTCCTTTAATATACGTTGCTATTAATGAGTTTACCAATAAAAGTAGTTATGAGCCGTGAAAATCCATTTAGAATTCAGTAGCTTGTAAGGGATGAAACTCTCGTACGAACCTAATCCAGTGGAGAGCGTCGCAATACGCGCCATCTTTTTTTTAAAAAATTCAACTTATTGTACATTATTCTTTTACGTATAAATTCAATTTTCTATTTTAATATTTTACTAATATAGAAATTGAGGACTCTAGAATAACATACGTATATTAAAAACTTAAGTCAATAAAGATAGGAATTAAAATATATACGAATAAGTGCACTTACATGCAAAATAAGTACCATAAAAATCCTGCCTGAGCTGCCAATTCACCCATTTCGGTGGCGAGCAATTATATGGACACGTTATTTAGTTGACATTATCAAAGTGTTATATTTCGCAGGCATGCGGCCATATAAATTCTCATGGATTCTTATTTTAATTTTATAGCCCTAGAAGATAAGCAATAAACAATGAATTATTATCATTAAAAAGTCAGACATTATACGTAAGAAATAAAAAGTGTCAATGACATCAACTAGAGCGTACATTAATAAATAAAGAATAACCAAATGGTGGACACCAACTAATTCAGCTTCCAGTTCATACCAACTCTTTCATAAGGCGAGGGATGAATTCGGGGCTCAAGAAGTTTATGAATGTCCAACTCTCAACCGCTCGATGTTAACCCACTATTGCACTGTTAATAAACAAAAAAATTATGCACGTGTATATGCCGTATGTGAATATGAATATGCGCACAGTATCAGTGAGGCTAACAACTGGTACTCAATCACACTATGTAAAACAAATATTATGTAATTAAAATCTGTCCTATACTTTTGCATTATTAAAACAGCTTAAAAAAAGAACTCGCAGTTTGCCCTCCTCAAAGAGATGGCAGATGCTACCTATTTAAAGAGGGCACTTTTACTCAAGGCTAGAATTTAATAATAATATTTAAAAAAAATATTGAAATACAATACATCAAATGTACTGAATTAAAAGTCATATTGATAAGCGCAGATAACTCGCATCGAAATGAGCAAATGGATAAAATATTTTTTAATTGTTAGTGTGCACACTCACGCGCCCCGTGACGCCATACCGATAAAACAGATCTAGAGCAGCGCACTACGGTACTCCGAGGACTACGAGACTAAATTCAAGCGAATCGCTATTCATCCGGCTGAAATATAACGTCGTTAACTATATCAGCCGAATATAAATCTCAAGTCTATCCTGGCTTCCGAGGTCTAATTCCACATATCCGGCACTATCAATACAATAGGATAAGTGAACAGCACTACCCTATAGACATATACTAAGTATGAGTATTACAATACTCACCGGTTATCATACTTAAAGATACATAAAGTATAAGATAGGATAAAATCAATATAACCTCATATAAATGCTGACATAATATAAGACAAAATCGCACACATAAATAGTATCATATAGGGATATGTTATTAAATATTAATTCTAAAACCAAAAATAAAAATTATAATATATCTCACTATACATGTATATACTAAATTATAAATAGTAAAGTCTAAATATATTACGTATCATATGCCTATAGTCAAAATCCAATAATACGAATATTACTAAGTATATAATATCACCTAATAATAATAATAAAATTAATAATACCATAACTTGAAGTCATGAAATATATTAATTATATATATATTATATAGTATATTGACTTTTGTTTGACTTAAAATAGTTTTCATTTCAAAAAATTTGATATGCACCTGCCCAATTTAAAATTTAAGTAGCTATCTGACCAACAACCAAAATTTTTCTAAATGGATGTTAGAATATCTGAACTCATTATATATTATTAATATATATTTATATATATATATATATATATAATATATATATATGTAGATTTGGTTTAGACCCAATAAGTTCAGTTGTTATTGGAGTTATAGTTGTTAAAAAGTTGTAGATTTTAAATCATAAAGTTTATTTAACATCATTTTTTTTTTTGCATTTTGAATTCTTTATTTTCTTATTTACTTTATAATATTTATATTTCATTTAATTTTAAAAAAAAAATCTACTAATATAATATATTATTACCTTGTTTATTATAGGAAACAGGTGTTACAGAATAATAATTAATTATATATTTAAAGTTAATATGCATAAATGTTTAATTATGATATCTCATAAAATTATATTGACAATGGCTTGGAGAAAACAAAAACAACCTGTCAATTTGCATCTAATTTACTGTTAAGGGAAAATTCATACATTACATAAGGTTTTATAAATAGAGCACTCTGTTAAATTGTGCTTCACTGAGGTGGAAAATAATAGAAAATAGTGTTCAAGGAAAGAAATTTAGAGACATATTTATTGTGCAAAAATACGTGAAAGGAAAATTGCTGCAACGAATACTATTGAAGAAAGGAAATCAGAAAGAGAGAAACAAGTAAGAGATCACTCACAGACAAAATCTAGGGAATGAATGGAAGCTCAGTATAGAGAAAAAATAACGCTAACAAGCAAGAATAACAAGAGCCAAGAGATTAAAAATAGAGGCAGTCAGATGACATATTGTTTCCACTATCTCGCATACATCTGAAATTAAATAAGATTTAAATTAGGATCAAGTGAAGGACAATGTACGAGGTCTAGAATAATTGCAACGACCACGTGTGGAGTAATACTTTGCGGCTTAGACTCAATACTTATCTGGGTACATATCGTACTATATGTACGGGTATATATACCTCTACTACACTCAAAAGAGTTCGTACCAATATTATTCACTCATCATTATAAACTCCGATATAAAGGTCCTTCCTAAGGATAACAGAGATTATAAGAAAGAGTCTCATATATAGTATCATTCACATATCTTATAAACTATTCTAGGGCTATACTCATATATATAACTACCCTATGGTATAATATTATATATTATTATTATATATTATATAGAAGAAATATAGTATACATATATGAACAACTATATATATATTATATCGGTTATGCTCATCTTAACTAAGCTAATAGAAATGATATAAACTGGTCTAATGTACTTGATTACTATATATTTTATATTATATATAAATAATTATTACTTTAATACTGCATTTACTCCTTATTTCACTACCCTAATATAAATATATATAAATTACTAGTATACTATTCATACGAGATAAAACCTCATACTATTCACTGTGGTCTACCTTTTATAAAAAGAATAACCTTAACATTACAATCATTGTAATACAATAGCTCAACCAAATATAGCAAGCAAAATTGAAAAACAATATTTCATTAAATTTCTCTCTTGCAGGTTCAAGCTTTATGGCAGGAAAGCCATACAATCTGAGCAGAGCAAATCATTGTAATGTGTGGATGAGAAGAACAGCATACCATGGAGATATTTTGCCATGCCTAGTTTTCAGCAGATATACTTCTTCAGCTATGCAGACACTCACCTCTGGCAATATCGACTGCCAACAATGTGTCGTCACTGCTAGAGCACTATGGCTGGAATGAATGGTTTATGCTAGAAGCGATTGCAAAAGCGATAACTCCAAAACCGTAAGTGCCTCGCCGATATTATCGATCCAATCAACTTCTGGCCACTTACAGCCGACATGATAGAACAGAGAGTAATTACTCAGCAGCATGCATAAATTATCCATTCAGGAAAAAAAGAATCAGGCTCACAAATGAACATCCAGAAAAACTATTATTCATAAGTCATAAATGTCAAATTAATGTAAAAGTTGGGAGTAGTTAAACGTCATCAAATTCATCACCATGAAACCACATACACTATCAGCCAGAGTTCTCAGTCAGGAGCTCAGGTTTCTCTGTAAGGACACTGAAGTCTGATAAAACCAATTCTAAAGCCACCTTTCCATAGCTTTTGAGTCAGAGTCTGACTCCTCTTTCTCTTCCACAAATATAGCATATGAGGATGAGGAATCAGATTTATCAGTAGAGGCCATGATTGGAAACAGGTCTGAGGATGCAGAAGCAGTAGAACAGGAATTTAATGAGGCCCTTGATGGTTCTTTAGAAATTTAGTAATTTTAGTTAGGCCTTATCATACTAGTTACTAACTTATAGTACTTAATATTATATTCTTTATTTGTGTAAATATACATTATAGTCATATGACTCATATGATCATATTTATTTCATGTACATTCTTCGGTTTTTACGCTTCAAAGGTAAGAAGTGTAATTGTTGAAGTAAACTTGGCAATTTTTTTATTATTTACTCATGTTTATTTCTAATATGCTTATATTTACAATATAATTATATAGGTAAAAAACAATGTTTATAATTCTTTATTAGTAAATAAAATATTAATGAACCAAGAAAAATAAATTGCGTAGCTAAACACACATTAAAAAAAAAAAAAAAAAAAAAAAAAAAAGGAAAAATCAATTGTTTTTTATTTATCAGTTGTTTTTTTTTTAATAAAAAACATTGTTTTTTTTTAATAAAAAAAACAGTCGTTTTTTATTCCACTTACATCATCTATATATGATATATATATATATAGCCTATATGTATAGTAAATCTGTCTACTTAAATCTTATCCAGGGTTGTGGAGTCGGAGTCAGAGTCGCGGAGTCGGTAGTTTTAAAGTGAGTTTAGTCGGAGTCAGCAATTTTGAAAAGGGTGGAGTCAGTCGGTAATTTTGAAGAGGGTGGAGTCGGAGTCAAAGTCAGTAATTTTCAAAAGGGTGGAGTCAGAGTCGGTAATTTTCAAGAGGTTGGAGACAGTAATTTTGAAGAGGGTGGAATTGGAGTCGGAAAATTTTTGAACCGACTCCACAACCCTGATCTTATCATAACCTTAATGAGTTTTTGGACAGAAACCAGTAGATATGGCAATGCTTTTTTCATCATCATGCATGGGTAAGAAAAATATTTTAAAAATCATCAGAACATTTTTTTAATTTTCCATCATACTATGCTTAGCTCCACAATAACCTTGTTTTATCATGTGGGAAGTTGGGAATACTTTAAGCAAATTTTGATGAATAATCAGTCAGTATGTTTTAAAGATAAACCCATTAGGGTACAAAGAAACCTATTTGGTAGAATAAAGAGGTGAAAGAAAATCAATGAAAAGCATATATGTTTCAAAATATTCAAAAAATTATAGAAAAAATAGAAATGAACTTATCAGTCAATAAGAAAGGCAAGGAGGCAAAAATTAATTTAGCAAGGAATAGTAATAAGAACATAAATATGTTTTTTAGCTTTTATAAATTTAAAAGTAAGAATAGGACATTGGTCCAATTAAGATTCATGAAAATTTAGTGAGCTCAGATGAAGGAGTTGTA
>JABUQX010013606.1:0-7500 GCA_015478945.1 Trachelipus rathkii
CGCTTCAGCGACGCCAATCTTTCTTACTTTCCGGTCACGGCCTTCATTTTTTCGGTACTCGTAAACTTTTTGCAAGATATGTTTTGTCCATGGTCGCAGGCTTTCCTTCGTCCTCTGTGATCCTGTGGATTACTTGAGTTGTTTCGTGGTGAGTGTATTTTCCCATATTCGTGTTACCGGTCCTATTCTCGAGACCTATCCCCCTCTAGTCAGTAGGGCTGTACTGTTTATTCTGAAGTAAACTTACAGAGGATATATTAAATAAATATAGTTCGTCATCGAGACTTGATCAGTTTATGACTAATGTACAAGTTTATTCGAATACATTACCATAAACCGCTTTCCTGACTCCAATATTGGCCAGTTGCACAAACTCTCATTCTAATTATTTGTTTCATCAGTCGGACAGAACATGCGTTTTTTTTTTTTTTTTTTTTTTTTTTTTTTTTTTTTTTTTTTTTTTTTTTAATATGTAAAGATTTCACACTTAGTTTCAGATATAGCTATGCTATGTTTATCTACCTTCCAGATCAATTCTATTATTCTTTCTTTATCGAATAACTTTAATTCTATCTCATTATTCAGCATGATCTATTATGATTTAAACATTGATTATTATTCATTATTATAATCTCATGTATATTTTCATCCTTCAAATTTATAAAAGAAAAGTTCTCCATTAATATTTATTATTATTATTTATATTTATTTATTTATTCTCAGTACTCTATCTATCATTAATTTACTTCTTCTTCCTTACTAATTTTATTCACTTCTCTTTCTACTTATTATTACTTTGTTATATTATTATTATTTATTATCTCATTACTTATCTTTATTTAATATTCATTATTCTTATTCTCATTAATCTTATTCTAGTTTTACTAATTAATGATTTATATTATTTTAATATAATGCTACCGTTTACGAATTATCGCTCCATAAAACAAAGTAAATACTTGGTGTTAAGAGAATTCATATGAACCCATGGCAACACCTAGCTCTTGTGCTTAAACTCAAATCAGTGCAGATATACGTAACCAGTAAACCTACCGATAAACTGATAAAAAATCAAATTATTCTCATTCCAAATTTATAACACATATGATTAAAGCAATAAAGGCGTTTAGAAAATAGCAGAGAGAAAAAACAACTACTCTTGTTTTTAGTTCAGTCAATATTTTAGCCTAGAGCTACATAAGTACTCGCAAAGTACTGTGGTTAAATTTCAATAATTTATTCACAGTGAGAGAGCATATAAGCAGATCTCCCAAGATTAAAATAACGCTGATATAACCAATAATTCCATATAAAACCGGGACCAAAAATGATCGTCGAGCGAGCTTAACACGATGTACTTGAAACGCCGGTAAATCAAAGTCAGAAGATCAGAACCCCTTCTATCCGACATCATCTCATTTAAAACTTTTCTCTCCCGATCACGAACTCATTTCTCCTATAAACACACAAGGACCGATGTAAAAAAGGTAAATCGCCGGTATAAAAAAAAACAAAATAAATTTGATGTTCATTATTTACATCCCCAATCCTCATCTCTCAAACTTCGCTGCCTGACAATATAGCCACCTCCTATAAAACACTGTTCAATGATTCATTTTGGACAGGAGTTCCCAATCAATTTCAAGACAGCAAAAGTGATTACACATATTATTTTTCCTAAAAATAATGAATCTATCTCTGCAAAAAATTAATACCAAAGCTAATACAAACGATATTAATAAATATTTGAGGAAATATATTTTCTAATTATATATACAGAATATTTATATTCAAACCAACATGCGGTGTCTTTTTTCACAATTTGATTACAAAAAGGACGCTCCACTGCTGATGCTATTGCTCATTTGCTTAATACCGAAAAATTACAGAAATATAGAAATATATTTAAGACTCCTCCCTGTTATTTATTAGTAGATGCGACAAAAGCTTTTGCTATCATATTTTGATACATTGTTGACGATACATACTTTTAAGTAAATATTGTAACAAAATGGTCTTATTGAAGGAACTAGAAACTATCAGACAGTTAGAGAAGCTACTTAAAGAGATGATCTCAATACGTTATAATCTAAATGATATCACTACTTCTATGCACTCTTCAATACATTTCACCGCGTACCCCATAGGTGGCAATTCTGACCATTTCTTTTTACCCTATACTACAAATACTGTGCAACTCTCATGACGCTTCAGTATCAATCTGTGCTGACGATACCTCCATATAAATAAATGACAAAAATCGAGGTAAGAGCACCTCTAATATTTAAGAGTGTGACACATTATACAATTTAATAATGAAATGATTAGATTGTCCTAAAATCCTATCCATAATAACACTGAAATTTCAAAATGCTGTTTTGAAGCAACAAATCAAATCGACTAGATTTAACAATATTAAAATAACAATATAGAACGAAAACGGCTACAAACGCTAAAATAAAGGAAACACATCGATGAAAAACACGGTTCAAAAGATCATATAACTAACCTAGTTAAGCAAGCTCGAGATACATGTATGTTGTCCAATAAAATTAAAAATATTACGTCCCTCTCCATTCTTAGAAAAATAATCTTATGCACTAATAATGACTCCCACTTTACTTACGGTCCCCTACTACGGTTATCTCTTTACAAGTGAACTTCGAATCCACTCCCTTAACCTGTTATATCCAAAAAAGCATTATTCGCCTCATACAAATACATAGTACTTTACTAGCCATACTCAATCCAATTATCAAAAAACCAAAGATATTGCAGTTAAAAGACTTGCTATAATATATTCACTCTTGAAAAGAGATACACTAAATATTTATCCATAATATATGCAATTGTGAATCTTCTGAACAAATTTCATTTAAACCATAGCAAGAGCCGGTAAATGCAAAATCAAATAATATCCTAAGATAATACATGACTTACTATAAAACCCACCCTTTCTTGTATATCTATATAAAACCCTCAAGTTCCCAGCACATAATCAGTCTTAAACTTTACAACTCAAGTCCACAAGACATCAAAAACGGAAAACTCCTAATATCCTTTAAATCTTGTCAAAAAAAAAAATAAAAACTTAAATTTATCTAAATATTAAAATTTTAATAAATATAACATACTCAACGATTCACCTAGAAATAGCGAGGGGGAGGGTTATCTAATTACGGTATTGTCACCCCATGTGGTGAGTACAATTTAATTAATTATTATATTTTAATTATGCTGTAAAAGTATAATTTATCATTATTGTTCCTATTATTTCATTTCTTAAATATTTTCCCTATTAGTTATAAATGTAAGACTGTCGTACATTTAATATGAAAATGGCCCTAATGTATTATTTATTTATATCGTATAAATTGTATTCAAGCTCGGTTTAATATTTCAAATAACAATATTATCGTTTAATATTAATTATTTTACTTTAAATATTTAAATGCTAGTTTTTTTGGTTAAATGGAAAGTTTGATTTGTGATGATTATGGTTTGTAATTATTATATTTTAATTATTTATGATTATAATATTATTTAAAATTTATTATATATATAATTATATTATTATTATATATATTATTATTATATAGTATTATTTATATAAATATTACACAGATTATCTTTCAACGTGTTTATTATCGTTATATGTTATTATATTACAATAAAGTGAGATCCTAAGTAGGAAGTATATAATTATTTAATATAGGAATTATATTAATTATTTATTATTAAAATTATTATTATATTTATGATTGTTATATTTTATAAATTATTATAATAACTATTATTATTATGATAAATATATGATATTTATATTATTATGAAATATATATTTATAATATTATTAAATATTATTAATATTATTTTATTTAACATTATTATTGATATTAAATATGAATTTATTTCAATATTTTGTTTCACTATCATTATTATATCATTCATTTTTATTTATTATATTATCATCGTTCAAATTAATACTTATTATTACATTATATTATTATTTTCATTTTTAGTGTTGTTATTCTATTTATTATTATTATTATCATTCACTTGTATTATTATTAAGCTCTGATAGTGGTGTGGTAGTGGTAGTAGATTGTGGTTATTATCAGTATTATATATATCATTATATTATATTATTCATATTATATATATTTAATTATTATTATATTATTTATTTTTATTATTTGTTATATATTATTTAATTATTATACTATAAATATTATTATTATTATATACTTATTTATTTATTATTCTATCTTTTAACACTTGTGATTATATTACTATTTAATACTATAATTATTGATATATTCATATCATATATTTTTAATAATTTCTATGATATTATATTTGTTAATATATATATATTTGATAGTGGATATTATTATTATACATTTAATTAGACTATTTATCACCTGTAATAACCCTGTATATGGCATGTTACTAATGAGCTTTTATGTATCGATATATATAGACTAAATTAGTATTTTTATTATTAAATCATATATATTTTATTATTAGTTATATAATTATATAATATTTATTATGAATTTTAGAGCTAGTGTTTAGCACGCAGTGGTTGTAGTGTTAACCTATATTAATTTATTATATCTATATTTATTATATTATTAATTTATTATATTATAATACCACTTACTATTATTATTATATATTATTATTTATTATATATTATTATTATATTATTATATATATTATTAATTTATATTATATTGTAGTATATATTATTCCATATATTACTGTTAAAATTAATGTTTTACAATTAATATATATATCTATTAAACATAACTACAATCATTACCATAATCATATATAATAATTATATTTTATTGATAATATCTATATATATATATATATTTATTCTTATATAATATAAGTTTTTATCTGTATACATTATGTATTATTATTATTATTATTAATATTAATTATTATATTATTATATAATTATTATTATTATAAATTATTATTATCATTAATATTATTATATTATTCTTATTATATTATTTATTATCATATTATTATATATTATGTATTAAATAATTAATAATATTGATATTATTATTATTATGTTATTATAAATTATTATTATTATTTTAATGGTTTTTAATATTAATTTTAAAGCTATTATTAAATGTATTCGGGTTTCAAAAACACAATACTGTTGCAAAATATAGAGTCCCATTTATTATAAATAAGATGAATTTATTGAAACACTTGAAATGTAAAAGATTTGTCAATACATATATAAAATATATGTAATCTCTGTTAGTTATAACTAACTTGATCCTTTCCCATTCCTCAAATGTAAATTTCAATTTGCTAGTAGCCTGAAGTATGTTATTATTATTATGATATTGAATATTTATTATTATTATTATTAATTATTATTTATTATTATATCATATGTAAAATCATTAGTATTAATTATTATCGCCCACACAAGCAAAAATATTATTGACAGTAATATGCATCCCTTTGATATTACAATGACGCGTTCATATTCATTTACGTCATACACCAACCACACTCAAATTTGATTGCAACAATCATAGCAAAGAATAATAATTAGAATTTAACAACCTCGACTGAGCATACATTCCAGCAACCACAACAAACTTTTTTTATAGTACCATAACATTTCATAATTCATCCTTCCAAATAACCCTAGCATCACTATCACCACATTTCTTGTTGGTTTACTTTTATTCGAGTTGAAATTCTCCGGCGACTCAAGATTTCGGCGATCTAGAGAACGAAGAAAGAATTCCCGAAGGGAATAACTTTTGTGGGAGTGACTTCTATTCCCGTCACACCCCACGAAGCTTTGAACAGCTAACTGTGTTTCTTGAGAGCATTTTTTCGTAAGCAACATTCCTCTTACTTGATCAAGAAAGATTTCGAAATTAGCACTTTTGGAGCCTTTAACAAATTCGCGGGCTTGAGCGAGCGCTGGTGCGTCTGTTATAGAAATTCTTGTTAATGCCGCACTTCACCCTATGATTCTGTTTTATTTTGGGCTAGAGTTATTATTTCTTAAAGTAGGAAATTCGTTTTTTCGACACAAACTTTAAAACTACTTATGGACATGGAGTTTTGAATCAAAATTTGAATATTTTACACAACATCGGTTCAAATTTTCTAAACACAGTAATTTCACATCACATGAACCAACCCCCTTTTTTTTTTTAATACAAAGTTACTTTTTAAGATTTGACTTCTTCCACCTGGCTTAGTGGAAAGGCTCTTGGCTGCTGTCAGTTCAGCGCGCGGGTCCACGCACCACTCTGAGGACACCCTGTGACTCTTTAATTGCACGAGGGTCCGACCAGAGATTAAACCAATTCATATAAATTAATACATGCAAATTAGTAATCTCGAATTGAAATCATAGCACTTATCTCTATATCGTCTGTTAAATAGATTTAAATGGAATAAAGGGAATTTAACAATTAGATTATCGATCAATCGATAAGTTGACAAGGAAACACATACAAGGTTTATATGATGTATAGTTCTACATGTTATTATAATATGTAATAAGAAAGCGATGGAGCCACCACATCCTCCTTGTGCATACTCCCAGATTCTTCGCGCCGCCCGCCCGATCATTCCAGCTTTTAAGAGATCATCGCCATTCTTTCATCTTACATCCAAATCGGCCCCTTTCCCTTCGAAACCCTCTCTAACAGCCTTTATAACAAGCCTCGTTGGTAACAAGTTTAAAAATGGTTTAAAATGATTTTACAAGACACATGGAAAGCGTATATGTCCCGCCTTCCACTTAAACCACAGGTCTACAGCTTAAGGCACAAACGGCTTAGTCATACATGCTGCACTCTATTCATTTCTTAACCTATTTATCTACATAATAAATAAATATTATCTATAATATAATAATATATATAATTATAATATATATATAACAATATATATAATATATATATATATATAATATATATAATTATATATAGATATAATATACTATATATATATATATAACTGTAACGAGATATTATATAATATATATAGTCGCTGGTATATAATTAAAATTTACTATTATAATATATATATATATTTATAATATATTTATTTATAATATAAAATATAATATTTATATTTATATATAATCTTTTAAATATAAGCTTCCATATATAAATAAAATTACAAATTTATATTATCAAGAAAAAAGATATTACTGCAAGCAAAAATTTTCTAAATAAAACTTTTTTGACTGCCTCAAAAGTACTTGCAAATAATCAGACTGATACAATCCAAATTACCGAAGATTCCTTCATAAGATCCCGTAAACTTTTGAGCAAAAAAATCTCTTAATTTCTAAATGGGGGGGGGAATTCAAAATAATCTTTACCTATCATTTTGTTCTGTTTTATTTTTTATTTCCTCACTCTCCATCTCTCTCTTTCCTCCTCCTCCTCCTAATCCTCTTCCTCCTCCCTACTCACCCATCTCCTC
>JABUQX010013606.1:12500-36519 GCA_015478945.1 Trachelipus rathkii
AATATATATATATATATATATATATATATATATATATATATATATAATATATATAGTTATATATATATATATATATCTATATAATATTATAACGATATAGAAATCTATATAACTATATCGTCACCTGGCAACTAACTCTTACCAGGCCAGTGGCGCCATAATTTATTTAAACATTTTAATTAAAACTTTAAAGTGATACGTTTCCAGCGTGTCTGTGATGTAAATTTTATTTAACGCTTGTTAAGTGTAGTGAATATAGTTCCCCAATCTCCAGTTTGCGACCCTCTGGTCAAATACCGCTCCCTTGAACGCCATAGACAAGAGGTTCTCCAGCACCTTTGAAGATGAGGAGTACCTTCTGGCCACTGCCTTCCACCCCAAGTTGCCTGATGTGGATGAAGGCTTTTGAAGAAACAATGGCCAAAACGTCAGAGGTCAAGGCCTGAGGAGAAGAAGGTGGAATGAATTATTGTGGCGTACCGAACTCGAGAACGCAAACAGTACCAGCAGCAGCGAAGGAGAAGGGACATGGAAGAGAAGGACTTCTACTCAAGCATCTGTATGCTGATGAATACACTGAACTAACTCAAGGTCAACGTCAATAAAGATCAATCCAGAGTAAGCTGCTCTCATTGTAAATAAGTGGGTGCAGGCGAAATCGACAGACAGTCTGTCAGACCTAGCTTTTAACAATGAGAAGGTGCTCATTGATCTCTTTATAAGGTACAATACTGCAATGCCGTCTAGCGCTGCGGTGGAGCGATTGTTCTCCCTTGGAAAAGATATCTACAGAGCCAAGAGGAATTCTATGTCAGATGAAAACTTTAATATGCTCCTGTTTATGGAAGGGGAAACCATAAAATGCTGCATGAAGGCCAGAACCTAGAATTTATATTTTTGTTGATAAATTGTAATTACCTAATTCTTTGATTTCCATTCAAATCCTTTTTTTTAAACCTTTATCTTTGGCTTTTACATACATTATAGAATATATAACATCAGAGGATAATTAAGAAAATAAAAATTTTAATTATAAACAACACGAGAAGCAAAGGGAAAAAATATAAATGTTATTTATAAAGAAATCCAAAGTTTTACAAGTTATATAAAGCTAAGTAGCCAACATTAACATATTTTCTGGGTACGTGTCGGTAAAGAAAAAACTGAAAAATTTAATCTTATTATCTATAAAGTTTATAATATTAAATGTAAATAAACTTTATTTTTTAACATTTTCCTTGAGAAACCAAAGTCGTGTTTTTTTAACATTTTATTTATAATAAAATGAAATACATAAAATTTGGATTTATCGATTTATCGTTTATCGCCTTATCGGCGATATTTTTATCACGAGTTATCGGATATCGGTTATCGATGATAAGGTTTTTCCGTTATCGATTTATCCGGCTTATCGCGATAACATTTTTCGTTATCTTGCCCACCTATGTATATATATATATATATTATATATAGTATATATATATATATATATATATATATATATATATATATATATTATATATATATATATATTATATTATATATATATAATATTATGTATTTATATATATATATATATATATATATATATTATATAGTAATTTTTTTTTTTTTTTTTTTTTTTTTTTTTTTTTTGTTTTTTTTTTTTTTTTTTAGCAGTTGTCACCGACCACTCACGTTTATCGATGATAGAGGGTTTCGTTATCGATCTAGTCCGGTTTATTGGTTTCGGTTTATCGTGCCCGACGCTATGCGTATATTAGTATATATTTATATATTATAATATTGAATATATATATATATATATATATATATATATATATAGATATATAATATATATATATATCATATATATATAAGTATATAATATAGTATGTAATATATAGGTAAATCAATATATATTATATATAATATAGTATAATATATATTATATATATATATATATATATATAATATATAATATTATAATATAATATATATATATATATATATATATAATAAGTATATATAATGATAATAATTTATATACTATTAGTATTTTTTTTTTTTTTGTTTTTTTTTTTTTTTTTAGCAGTTGTCAAGTCGACGTCCCTCAGTACCACTCCCTGGGCAGACGCCCTATTCAAGGGGGGGTGTTTCACCGCCTCAGAAGTCCAACAACTAATGAGCATAATTACGTACGTGGGCCAGATGAGCCACAGAACGCACTTGGCAGGTCTTTGAAGATGGGGGAGATTTAAATTCAGTAAGGAAACACGGAAGATGGAAGAGAATTCCACAGAACAGATATATATATATATATACTAAATATAATATATATATACTATATATTATTCGATAATATATCTATATATAATTATATATATATTATTATAATATATATTAATTTAATATATATATATATATATATATATATATATATTACGGGTTTGCCAATCGCACCGGTGCGGTGCGGCTGCCGGTGCGGTTTGGGTTTTCGGTGCGGTTCGGTGCGGTGTGGTTGCGGTTGTGGTGCGGGCCGTTTGATTCGCACCACACCGCGCCAGCCCTTCACAAAAAATTTCTAAAAAAGAAAAAAAAAAGAAAAAAGAAAAATTGACTTGGATATATTATATTTATATATATATATATATATATATATATATATATATATTATATAATATCATATATAGTATAGTATATATATATATATATATATATTATATATATATTATAATATATATTATATCTAATATATATATTATATATGTTGCTGGGTTGAAAACATACAAAAGTTGTAGTGCAGATTTGAAACAACTTTATTTTGGTGCTACACTTCAGATACATAACTGAAATGTGTTTAAAAATAAGTTTTCTCCAAGATTTGTTCTTCCTTCCATGTTTACCTTGAATCGGTGAAATGAAAAGCAAAAGTAGAAATATATATCGGATAATACAGTACAGCTGAAATATCCTTCATTCTTACATGCTAAACAACCTGCAAAAATAAAAAATCTCAAAAAAAATCCAGATTTTGTCTGTCACTGAAGGTAATTTCGATCGAGAATGTTTGATTGTAGAATTCGCACCCATGTCGAGGAAGTATGACCACGACCCCTCCTAGAAACAGCGGAAACATCTTTGAAATTTCTTTCAACATCGACCGAATGACACGGATACTTTGGTAGGAGAATTTGTTGATTACTAAACCAAAATATCATCACTAATATCATCAAGAAGAGGTGGGGGGTGATAGGAATACTCCCCCAGTCTATCAGTTCCATGGAGGAAGTGGCGTTGAGATTGACGGTTTAGCTGCCTTTTTTCAAAGCAGGCGAACTTGCACATTGTTGGAGGGAAATTTTCTTTCTTGCTTGAAGAATTTGTTTGACATGAAAACTTCTTTATTGTTTCCCGTTCATGACTGCAACACCAGCTATGCAACAGTTTTCTTGATGACAAACAATAGGCAAGTTGTTTAGGAGCACTGGAGAAATGATGTTCTGAACCTCCCAGGAGAAAGTTTTTGATACTGTGATACCATAAAGTGAAATTCTTTGCGAACCATCTTGACAGAAGGGATGGGAGCGGATATGGAACCATATGGGGGCATTAGAAGTTCAGTACGAATCGTACCAAACGCATCAGATCATCAGATCATGCGGATTCTGTTGAAACGTACAATCGAAGGGCAGTCTGTTAGCTTAGTTCGCCCACCTCGCATGGTTTAAGGCGCCCGGCTGTGCAGTTTTCAAAAACCGCATATTATTATGATCTTGCATTTTGTACCCCTTGCTGAAATAATAAACAGATTTTTAGTAAACATACAGCTGGTCAGAACTTAGATCTTTCGTACTGTTTCAGGAACATCAACTACAGAGCCTGGAATTGGTTGAAAATTAATGATGGTTTTGATCTGAGGATCAAATGAGAGCAGTTTGGTTATAGGTCTTCATGTGACGATGGGCCAATTGTCTTCCCATCAAAAACACTAAATAACTTCCTGAGCGGCAGTTCATTAATACATGCAACATGCATATGAGCCATTGAAGTGGCTCTTTTAAGATGTAACTCCAACAGTTGATTATTAAACTTCTTTCGTTATCCTTCGTATCACCAGAGTTCCATCGCCAAATCACCTGCTCTAAAGTCTCTGTAGAACTCTTGTTCGTTCAATGAATACTCCAGAAATTCATTAAAATACATCCTCCGAGATCTTCCCCAGAGTTAAGACCTAACGTGATCGATTAAACACATCTGGAATATGACACTGAGTCACGTATATCGAATTCTTCTCTTAAACGCTCTGGTTCTTACCCGACACACACCATTATGTCCGGCAGTATCCCCGCACAAAAGTGTTTCAATCTATATTTTCTCCACGCTCACTCGAAACCGAGATGCAGGACCCAGATGCCCGTCTGTGCTTGGACATTTGGGCAGACAATGCATCCTCTGAGATGATGGTGTCATCGTGCCTCCTAGCATATGGTTTCCTGGATGTTGTATAAACTTACTATGGAGATGCAAACACGTTTGTGTGGCTGTATACTGAGAGTCCGGAGGTGCCGTAGAAAGGCAGAGACATAAACTATGAGAACAAATGCAATTCTCTATTGAGCTCACATTTGGTCTGCTCTATGCTTTACACATAACTCAGGGATACTGGTTCTATATCTTATTTTCTGCACGGAGGTAGAGATGTTTCTTTAACATATTCTTTCCTGATACTACAGGTATAAACTATCGTCTTCTAGCAATCATCATCTGTCACATGCAATCGTAATACTTCCAACTGAAACTTACGACTTGATAATGCGTATCTTTGTTCTGAACTTTACAGAGAGATGTCTGATATTCCATAGATCTCTTTGTACGTGAGAAGAAATGCAGATTTTCTCTGATCTTTCCTTTACTTTAAACTATAAAGCAAAGTCACTCATCAAAAGTGTTTTGAATCAAAGCCTATACAATTGCATTCTCAGAGACTTAGGAAATTTTATTTTCTGTTCACATTCGGACATTTGACGAACAAAGAATCTACAGAGACTTTAGGAGGCAGTGATTTGCGATGGACTGCCTGTGCAATACGGGTAACATAATTGATGTCTGGTACAGTAAATCTCATTTAGGAAACACACTTGCACAGCGTAATGCACGAAGAGACGAGAGAGATGATTTTAGTTTATCTTGATATGATTAGAGAAGATTGGAGTTTATTCTCTTAGATATCTCATCAATATCATATGACATTCCACATAGGTACTATTTCACTTTCCACTATAAACACTTTTTCAACTCCTCTAATTGGTGGGCATACTGAGTCCTAGCTTTTATTGAGTATTATGTTGCCTTCCTTAACTTTTCTATAGGTTGCAACTTCGATGAGCTTCTGCACTCAGTGAAAGTATTGTTAACTTGTAATACGATCGGTGCGTTTATGTGTCTGAGGAAGTGGATAAACATAATTCGCATTTGAGAGCTCCGCTAAGGCCTCTGATACACAAAATCCTCACAGTAGAAGGTGGTACGCTCGATACCTTTCGCACACAAGTGGAGTAAGTGGATACTAGCCGAATCATTCGCATATGCTCTGTCTTTATGGCACCCTCTTCGATGTGCACATCCGAAAATGGAAATACGCTCTTGAGCATCATAATATTAATGTTTTTAAACCACTAAGCCACCCCCCACACGGAACTTTATCAGGCCATCCAACTGGTGATGTTGTCGAAATAGTCTGGACCATTCTGGAAATGATGATCAAGAAATACGCCCTCTCATTGAGAATAATTAAAAAAAGCTAATTTGAAACAACGCAAAGACATATAAGAATTCCATACACTGTTAAAATTTAGAAAACGATTTGTTCAAAAGATATTTAACAAAACAAGCTAAAGCTTGGCCACTAGACATTGAGTAAATGAAAAATGATTTTTTGTCCCACTACAGGGAAGCCAAAGGAGCAACCAATTTGACCATTGTTTTAGTTAATTATCGTTTCGTTTTAATTAAAGTGTTTTATTAATATAGTATAGGGTACCAAAAATATATAGATACTCACGAAATCATATATATATATATAATTAATATACTTAATATATATAGCGTAGATTATATATAATGCAGCTTCATGTTAGGTGTTTGTGGAGCAGAAATTCAATACAAGAGAGCCGATGATAACGAGTAGGAAAGAAAGATTTTACAACACGCCTTTTTTTGAGCAAGACACGAGTGAACGATATGTAGGCGTTCACTTAACGTTACCACTTTAGTAGACAAACCGCTATAAGCACGTCTTGATGATCTCCTATTCCGAGATCTTATAAAAATTTAAACGAGTGATATTAATAAACAAACTTAGTTATATCCACTACGATGATTCATGTGTCCACTTCAGAATGACACGTTAACAATATGGTAACCTGAGGCAAGCCATAATTAGATGGAGACGAAACGTGCTCAATATCGTCGTAATCATCACTTTTTTACGCTCCCATTGACCTGTCATTGTCTGAGATTTGAATGAATTCTTGTAGGGCTCCCGGTTACGAAGTAGCCAATAGGGCAAGTCTCGGTATCTCTGGACCTACCCCCAAGAGAGCCGCACACTGTTTCATGACCTAGTCAATTAATCTATGTGTATCTTAAATATCCGTCATCTCCCAATCCCTTATAGTTACTAAAGATGGTGCACAATAGAATATATTATAATATATAATATTTATATAACTTATTGAGTTAATCATATATATATAGACAGTAATTAAAAATAATAATAATATATACTATTCTCCCCCTGTAGGATTCTAGAAACTATCATTTTATACTTACCTATAAGTTAGGCTTCACCTATAAATATACAACTATTACTAATTTTTTATGTCATTCACACGAAATACAATTTATTAGTTATGGCTTAGCTTGGATTTGTTGTGACAGTATTGAAATAGGGTAAAAATATAAATTAAATGAAGATTTTATCATGTACAAATTCTTCTCAAACAATAAGATATAGAAATAATTATATTCCATAATATCCAACAATATGTATGCAAGATGATTATTCAGTCTGAGGTACTATTTATGTGTATATAAATAATGAGCAAGACTAAACGTTATAAATATCACTCTAAAAGCCATACTATTTCTATATGGTATAATACATATATCTACTCTACTATATAATTATAGTAGATACTACTATAGACTGAGGGGAGTTAACTCATATTACCCTATTATATACACCCCTCATATACATCAATACTATATATCTGTTATTACTTATAGTATATAATGAATATTTATATTATAAGTATTAAAATATATTAATATATACAAATATATATTATATTACCCTATATATGGGTTTATTAACTTAGTTTAAACCCACCAAATTCTTACTACCTATACCCTACCGTCAACGACTCGGTTCACCATAACTCACGTCTAATCAGGCTCCGCATCGACTCGTACCTCGAAACCTAGTCTTCCCACTACTCACCCGATAGCCTTACTCTCATCTCCACCGTCCGCTATATTCACTACTATCGTAATAGGTACTGCTCAGCTCTCCGGTCTATCACTATACCTACAACCTACGCTCATGCCGCGTAGAAATACCATCCCCACTCTACACTCACATCCTCACCATACAATATTTCTACTCAGAAATACGTAAAATATATTTCTATACTATCATTCAAGATATACTAGTAGTACAATTATACTTGGAATATATTATATTATGGAGCATTTTGTACTTATATGCTAGATAGTTATATGTATGATTATATTAAATATAGGTCCATGTAATATATCATTATTTAAATAGATATTTTAATAGACTAGTTAACTTAGTTCAATATATATACTGGGCTCTATATTATTATTAATATATTTTTTGCTTTATATATATAATATAAAATGATGTTACAAAGTAAAAGATTTGTGGTAGTATATGATAAACTAATAATATTACTATGGAAGACACTTATTTTTTTATTAATACTACAATTTATCAGTTTGATCATGTCATTAGTAAATTGATGACATACCTAAAAATTAAAGTTGTTTCAAGTCTGGCACTTACATAACTTATTTATGTATATGTATATATTTCATAAAAATTGTAAATTAATATTTTAAATACTAAATATATAATATATATATAATATTAATATACATTATATATATTAATATATTAAGCTATTGATATATTATATTAATTATATATATTAATATAATATAATTAATTACTATAATATATATCTTATATTTTAATATATATATATATATAATTATGTATTAATATATATATATATATATTAATATATATATATTATATATTATAAATAGATATATTAATATATATATTAACATATATATAAATGATAATAGCATTATAAGTATATATATATATAATGAATGAATATTTCTATATTTAAATATATTATAATATTACTTATTATATAGTATATTATATATATATCAAGACTTTAATGAAGCATCAGATCATTTCTGTTTATTATCTTATTAAGCCTTTAGAACCATTTTATGATACATGTAATTAGAATGTATTAGTATGGAGGGGTAGTTATACTGGGGCTACTTTAGGTGTGGAGTTGACGATATCATATAAAGTACCCGTACACTCACACTACCTAGCAACCACTAGCACGCGAACCGACACAGAACTAAAGCAGCACGCCGCATACCGAGCTATAATCACTCAGCGGCCGCGGGTGTGACGCAGGTTTAGGTCAAAATATACCCCTAAATATAAATAAATATTTTTATATATTTTAATTAATTTAATATATGTATATTAATATATATCTATTTATAATTAATATATATTAATAATATAAGTATCCTATATATAATATACTTAATATAATTAATAATATATATATAATAATATATATAATATAGTATTATATATATTATATTATTATTATTATAATATCTATATAATTTAATATATATATTAATATATGATATTCAAAAAGAATACTTAATATTATTATATATACGATATCAGTATATATATATTATATATATATAATTAATTAATATATATACTATTGTCTGTAGAATTTCTTTATACTCACAATCTTTACCCGTGTTCATTACTTGATATTAATCTATGCCCCCTATCTAATAAGACTATTCTTACGGTATCTGTTGCTCCTATCTGCGAAATTGCTTAGTATAGTGACTTCTGACGTCGATGTATAACACCTCTCCCCTTGATATAATTAAGGGGCTTTATATTCTGTACCCGTGAGTTAGTGTTGTAGTACAACTCTGATAAAAAAAAAAATAAAAAAATATAATAATTAATATCCTATAATAATTATTATATTGGTTGTTAACATTCCATATATAAATTTGTATATACTATTTTCTGCATAAAGAAATATAGCAATGCTACCCCTTTATAATAATTATTTTTATTATTTTATATATAAATATATTCTTTTCTTACTTTATGAAAATTAAGATTAAAGAATATTCTTCTAATTATCTTCTTTATTTTACATACTTTGTTATTATATTTTTATTAATTCTTTACTATTTATATTATACATCTGTTACTATAACTTCTATTTATATTATATAATTCGTATGTTTATTTTTTATATGTATATTTCTTTTTTTTCTATAATTATATTATGATATATATATATTTTATATTATATTACTATATTAAGTTATTATAATTATATATATTTAGTATTATTATTCCTATATATTTATTTTTATATATATATTAATATATTAATTATATATCGAACAGTATTCAATTCATTATTATTCTATTAATTATTATATTAATTATCCATTAAAATATTATATTATTATTAATATTTATAAATTATTATAATATATATAATCATAGTAGTAGTGGCACTACGTATAACGATAAATAAACCGTATAGATCGATCGAAATTACCTATCATTGTATAACTATTACGTTGATATCGTGTGTGGATTGATACTGTAATATCAACAAAAAAAAATAAATAATTTAAAAAAAAAATAAAAATAAAATATTCTATATGCTATATATATATTTTTTAAATAATTATAATAATATTAATAAAAAACAAATTATTCTATTTAATTGTCAAATGTCTTTTATACAGATTAATTTATATTAATTATAATAATATATATTATTAATGACAATTTAACATTTCTGTGTATTTATAATTATGATATAATATTATATTATAAATAATTATATATTATATTATTATATAAAAATTATGTGTTAAATATATATTATCTAATTGTAAATCATATGAAGTAATTTAAATATATATTTATGTAAACTAATTTAAACGGATTTTTGATCAAACAATTTAATTATATATATATTAACAAATAAGATTGTCCCAACACTATAACGTAAAAGTTGTTTTATCGTAGATAAAAGATAATGAGTTAAAGATAAGTATAATTAATCCTTTAATCATAATATACGAGTTATTAATCGAAAAGTATCGATAACTCTGGATAATAATAATATATCGTGAGCGAGTTAAGTGACTAGATAACCAGATTAATGTAATTAAATCCAAATTTTATTATGTATTTACATTTTATTATAAGTAAAATGTTTAATAAAATTTAGTCATATCTTTTTTCAAATAGTTAATTAAATTTATTACTTCTTTTCACAGTATTATATATAGTATTATAATATATTAAATTTATCGCTTATTCTTTACGCTCACGTACCACATGAAAAATTGTTATGTTTGACTACTTGATTTGATATAATACTTGATACTACTATGGAATATTATGTATTTCATTTATTTTTATTATCCATTTATGTATTCTAGTGTTTTATTAATATATAAAATTTTTTTCTTAATTTACCCTTGATGTAATTTAGGGAATGTCTTATCTTGGTATGTAAAGCTCTAAAGGGTAATATGGTTAAAAATATAGGATTTAGAAATTGAATCAGATAATAGTGTAATATTATTATTTATCAACATAAACATTATATACTAGAGTTCTGGCCTTCTGCATACGCTATTTGTATGTTTCCCTATCTATAACTAAGTGCAATATTAAAAGTGTAATTCTATACTGTAATCATAGAATTACTTCTTGGTATGATATATTTTATGCCAATGGGAGTATACTACTGAACATCCATGTAAGTGCTAGATGAGCATTTGCATGTATAGTTATACTATATATTTATTATATAGATATAATACGTAAGCACTATCTATCGTATACTTTGATTAGTTAACAGCTCACCGGTGCATGATGATCCCATGTCTAGTGATTCGCTGCACTACTCACTTATTTGTATACTATGAGAGCTAGTCTTATATTACTTATGATTGTTTTTGATTGTACGTTGTCAAATTACAGAGATCTAATATAAAGAATTAACACAGAAAATTGAAATTAAACAATAAATAAAGAAACAATAATCAATAATGTATACTTTGAGTAGTAATAGTATACTACTATTCTCTGATTACTCTAAATGTTACTGTATCATTATATGTTAAGCCTTCGTAACCTGCTAGTCGTAGTAGTGATATAACTGTTATGGTAGCTGATTCATTGCAAAATTCATTCTAAGAGATGGTGAGCAGAGTGTTTAGAATTCTGTTCGAAGAGTTTGCTTTAACTTCATATATATACATCAGGAGCGCTATTAGTCCTCTGTGTAGTGATCAATTTTATGAGGCCGTATTTATAATTGTATTATATAATTTTACATACAAGCTATTACTATATATAATCGCATCAGGCGAATACTCTTGAGGGTGTGAAGGCTAGGTGACATAAGGTACTTTATTAGTATATATCACTACAATTACAGGTATTGCTTAGGCGATACCTCTTGTACTATGGATAGGTCATAGGGAGAGGTATTATATGACCAGTAAGGGTAGCAGATAACTGGATGTATTGGAGTACTTGACTATGATGTCGACTACAGATGTATATATATATTAATATTAATTAGATATTATATATATATAACTTACTAGTTATACTGATTCATATATAATTATATCTTATTATACTTATTATAAACAGCATTACTACTAGAGGAGTCACTCGTATAATCTTTACTATCTATACCGTATACTACTATATCCGTCGCTATCTACTCACTATCTTACTGTCTACGTCTTGCCATCCTGGGCCTGAGCGAATATATTCGTATTTACTATGTCGCCCGTAGTATTTGCTAATTCAAAGTTGTATACATTATAATTATATAGAGTATTTGTTCGTATTTTTCCTCTTTATATAGCCACGTATAATTATACTACTTATATTTCTATCTATACTTATTTGTCTTACTAGCCTATATATATTTAAATATCATAATACTTCTATAAATATATATTAATAGTAACTACAATATTATATATTATATACTCTTATTATTATATATGTATATATATAATATCATTATATTATATTTGACAAATAATATATCTATTACTAATAATGATATATATTTTTCCTATATTTCTATATTTTTAATATATACTATATATAATTATTACTTATATATATATATTCTATATATCTTTAATTACTATAATATATATATTTATATACTATATATTACCTCTGTATATATCTACTATACATTATATACTTAACCCTTAAGTATATATTCTCATTTATCTATTAGTTATATTCATTATTTGCTATCTATTATATAGCTATCATATATTCCATCTAGATAATTATATACTTATACTATATTAATATCTATATATTATTACTAATATCAATATATATATCTTAATCTCTATATATATATCTATATATATATAATTAATAATATATTATTAGTTTCTATTATATAATATTATATTTTATATATATATATATATTAAATATATTATAATATTATTATTTCATATATTATTATTATATATATTATCTATATATATTATATCATATTATATAATACACTATATTTTATATATACTATATATATATATATATATATTCATTATATATTATATATATATCATTATATTATTATACTTCTTAATATTATTTATATATTTATATATATGTATTTTTATATATATATTAATAATATATTATATATCATATATTATATTATATAATATATTTTATAATATATATTTTTATATATATTTATATATATTATATATATTATTTAATTTATAATATAATATTATTAATATACTATACTAATATATATATTAATTATATTATTTATTATATATATATCGTAATAGTAGTGCAGATTACTATAATATTAATCATATATATATCTATGTATATATGTATATGTTTCGTGTGTGTGTGGTGTTTTGTAAAATATTGTGTGTGTGTGTGATTGTGTGTTTGTGTGTTTGTTAGTGTTTGTGTGGAACATGTTTATAATAACTTTTGGACACAGATTTGAATTATGATTATAGAAGAAATAAGATTATGGAGATAGATCTTGGGATTAAACGAATTTCTGATGCCTTTCATATATGGAATTATTATACGTTAGAATTCTCCCCTGTAACACACGGGTGAAAATTCTACTAGGCCTGTGTAGTAAGGGTAATATTTTACCACATTCACGCACTGCAATCGACAATTATTGAGTTCCGAAGATATAATTTATACACTAGAATTACTTCTTCCAACGAATTATACTATATATATTACTTTACCCTATTTATATACGTATATAGGTGAGCCGCTCCTATATTTTATATAACTATTTACCACTGATATATATTTGTACTAGGGAATAGGGATAGATTTTATATAGGTATATATATAGCACCTATATCTACATATTCTTAATATATAAATAATACTATCGTTTATTAAACTTTACCCTTCATCGGTTCATAGACAATGTCAGTCATGATTTTTCTTTTTTTTTCTTTTTTTTTATTTAAAATATATTTCTAGTAAATGATCCTAACAATTCAATTTCAGTGGTAACAGACATGATATCCAAAATATATAACGGACCTTTTCCAGTATTAGGAGCCCAGCCGATTTACATATTCCATGGAAATATAAATAAACTTATTATAGTAAAGTTATTTTTTTAACGTTAAAACATTATAGAACAATTTTTCATTATATACTATATGTACCATAATAAATTTATATATATATATATTCTATTCTATATATATATATATATATATCTCGACTTATAATTATTATTATATTATATGTATGTATATAACTATATATATATATCATATATTATATATATATGTACCATATATAAATTTTTAATATCGCTGTACTAAAGAGGTATTTATTTTGCATCTCTAATATATAGATATCATATATATGCTGTTATTTATACATATACATCCTAACTTTATACATAATTTATATATATTAAACAAATGGGAAATAATTTATATATATATCCACATTATTCATAGCTAAAAAGTTTTCTACTTTTTTAGCAGTAAAGTCTTTGACCAAATCAAAACTAATCCTAAGTAACACATCCGCTTCTAAACTTTAGAAAGTTAAGATAACCAAACTGTCTTATTGCATAGCTGTTCCGACTGAATTTTTATTATATTTCAACTTAGAAAATGAACACTCAGATGAGCAATTTGTGACCATAAGTGTTAACATACGAAAGCCAGGATCTACATATGGAAATGCACATTCAATATTGTCCTTTGCAATCATTTTATAAAGTTCAGCTTGACAATCTCGATTTTACATTTTTTGTTGCACTGAACTTATGGCGCACATACAAGTGAAACTGCTGCGAAGACAGGCTGGTTAGGTAAAAGAGGGTTGCCAACTGATGTTTGTAACAAAGCTACATTTCTATTCATTACATGTTATAAATTTCACTTTTTATGGCTAAATCACATCTTAAAAAGCTAAATCTCTATTCAAACCATGCTATAATTCTCAAACAAAAGAGCTAAACAGATGTCAAAAAAAAAAAAAAGATTAAATTAATTTCTGTGGTTCCCCCTTCCCTTGATGCCCTAAGCACGTACTTTTGGTTAATGGTTAATCCAGCCCTGAGCCTAACTAAATATAGACAGATCTTAATCTGAGAATACGGAAAAATGCAAGTGTCCTCAAATAAAATCGATGAAAAAGTTTGATTTACTGTTTTTACTGATTTAAGCTGGCTTTAGGGCTATTGTTAAAAAGGTGCATCATATTTTTTAGAGTGTAGAAAGCATTAAAAGAATAATTTTTTAGTAAAAACAATAATGTTTTGTTAAAGGAAAACAAAACAAAATAAATAAAGTAGTTTTTATTTAGGTTACAGTAAATATGACTTGAATCAATAGATCAATAGATCAATAGATCAAATAGATCAATAGATCAATAGATCAATAGATCGATGTATCATGGATGGGTAGGAGGAATAGAGTGGGTGGTTTGAGTTGAACTGATTTACTGATTTAATGCTTGAGAATACGGAAAAATGCAAGTGTCCTCAAATAAAATCATAAAAAAAATAATTTTTTACTAAAAACAAAATGTTTAAAGAAACAACACAACATAAATAAAAGTTTTGTTATGTTATACCAATATGAGCTTTGACATCAGTAGATTCCAATAGATCAACTAGATCATAGTAGATCAATTAGATCTAATAGATAGAAGGAAGGAGGGCAGTTTCAAATTAACTGATTTAACTGATTTCTGATTTAGGATGATTAAGATGCAAATTTTTTTGAAGTTATAGGAAACATAAGAAAGAATAAGATTTGTTTAGGTAAAGAAGCAGATAATGTTTATAAGACCATAACGGAAAACAAAATAAATAAAAGTTTGTTGTTTTATGTTACAGCAAAATATGACTTGTGAATCAATAGCTCAGTAAGATCGAATAGATCATAGATCAATAGATATGTGGGATGGATGGAAGGATAGGAGGTAGTTTGATTAACTGACTTACTGATTTACAGTTTGATTTACTGTTTACTGATTTACTGATTTACGTGTGATTTACTGGGATTTTGATCTGTTTAGTCTGATTATGTTTTAATGTACAACGGGTACTTGTAATTCCATGAAGCAAATTTTATATTATAATTGTGTTGAATCAGATATATTCATGATCAATAGGATCAATAGATCAGAGTAGGTCACGAATGGGATAGGAAGGTGGCTGGGAGGCAGTTTGATTTACTGATTTACTGATTTACTCTTTAGGGTATGTAAAACCCTAACAATTTAATAAAAAATATGACTTGAATCCAATGGATCAATAGATCAGATCGATGGTATGAGGGTGCTGAGGGGCAGCTTTGATGTACTGATTGTACTGGATTTTACTGCTTTAGGGTATGTAAAACATAACAATTTTAATACAAAATATGATTTGAATCACTAGATCAATAGATCATAGATCATAGATGGGTATGAGGGTGTCTGGAAGGACCAGATTGTGATTAACTGATTAACTGATTTAACTGATGTAGGGTATCTAGAACAACGCTAAATTTAAAGTTATAAACATTGAAAGTAAATCTTTTTTAACTTAAATTGAAAGTGTTTAAAGAAACAAGACAAAATAAAGAAAAATAAAGTTATCTTAAAGTACAAATACAAAACATATTGACTGTGAATCAATAGGATCAATAGATCAATAGATCAACTAGATCAATAGATCTTGGATGGGGTGGGTGGGTGGTTTGATTTCTTGATTTACTGATTTTATCTTGCTTAGGGTTGTAAAAACATGCAAGATTATTTTTAAGTTATAAGATAAAACACAGAATAATAATTTTTTAAACAGAAAAAAAACAAAATTTAAAAAAGTAATTACATAAAATTTAGAATTGAGAAAGCAAAACATTAAAACGATTTTGAATAAAGTAAAATGAATCATAAAATAAAAATTGATCATTGTATATTTTAGTTGAACGATTATAAAAAGAAAACGAGATTTTTGAAATTCTTTTGAAAATTTTTTAAAATAATCGTTTACTAACTCAGCACCGCGGCACGCGGCTCCAGCACCGGTGCTGTTGCCCTACTCTGTCTTCTTCTCTGTCTCCTTTCTCATTCCTCCACCTTCTTTCCTCCTATTTCTCTTATGCACTCCGTGCATTTAAAACTTCTTTGTATTCAAGTTCAGGAGACCTCACCTCCGAAGGGTTCAAACCTGACGACATTCTCCTCCCTTTCTCCGTTCCTCCTTCGTTCCTCCTTGCCTCATGTCCTCCTTCCTTCCTGCCTTCTTCATTCTCTTCTTCCTTCCATTCTCATTTGGGAAGTTACATCTTTTCTACTTGTATATATATATATATAAGATATATAAGTATATATTATATATAGTATATATATATATAATATTATATAATATAATATATATAATATATATTATAATATTATATTTACGAGAGTGTTTGTTGTGTGTGTGTGTGTGTGTGGTGTGTGGTGTGTGTGTGTGTTGTGTGTGTGTGTGTGAGGCGTGTGCGTGTGCCGTGCGCGGGCGCGTAATGCGTGTATCATTGTTCTCTTGCTAATGACGTATTCTCTTAAGCATGTATAAGTATATATAATACTTAATAGTATATATGTAATATATATATAATATAATATATCATTATATACAAACTGTATAGTATTAATGATATTATATATATATATGATATATATATATAAGTTATGTTTATTTTATTTTTTAATTTTAATTTTTAATTTTTTTTTTTTTTTTTTTTTTTTTTTAATTTTTATTTTTTGATTAAATTTTTTTTTGATTTTTTTTTTTATTCTTCTTTTTATATATTTGTTTTATAATTATTTATTATTATTTAGTTATTTATTAATTATTGTATTATTTATTTATTTATTTATAATAAGTTTATAATTATTAATTAATTTTTTACTTGTTTCATTCTTCTCAACTTGTTGCTTTTTTTTCGTGTACGTATTTTATGTACGTACGTACATACGTGTACACAGCCGTGTACGCGCCGCGGTCAACGGTCGAGATCGTTTATTTCCGGTTTTACTTCCGGCCTGCAATATTACCGGCTCAAACTACTATATATATGATAATATAATATATATATAATATTAATATATATATATATGATATATATAGTATATATACAATAATATATAGTATATATAATATATATATATATATTATAAATATAATAATGATATATTATAATATAAGTATAATATATATATAATAGATATAAATAATGATATATATAATATATAGAACGCCCTCGTGGCGCAGTATGTTGAGTCACCGCGCCTCTCATACGGAAGAGACTGGTTCAGTCCTCCGCGTAGCAGTTGGGTTTATCTACCTGGGGGCAAGGATTTAAAACTTGACTGCGAACACGGTGGTGGGCTGGTTTGGGATAGCCGGCTTAAAGTTCGATTTCCTGGTGTCCCCACCCGTGTTACTCGTTTGCCCACTGGCATAGGGGACTAAAGCACGTTAACATAGGTAGTTTATATATAGTATAATATATATATATATAATATATATAATATAATATAGTAAGTATATATATATATATATATTATTATATATAATTATAAAATAACACTATAAGATAGAAAGCAAGTGAAAATTCTGCTCTCAAAAGAAAGCTCGAACAAATCCTTTAAAAACCATTTGAAGGCCTTTTTCGAAACCGAGATTTTCAACATAGTGATTCAGAAAAGGTGTTTTTACATATTTGAACGTGGACGTCCAAACTTTCGCCGACTTTAAAAACATGCGATAGCCAAGCAAACTAAGGGAAAAAAAGGAAAGTCCACAGAATGTAAATTAGATTATAGATATATTATTATATTATTATTTTTATGATTATTCTTATTATTATTATTATGATTATTATTATATATTATATTATTATGTATAGTCTATTATTATGGCAAACATATAAAGACTGCATTGTCAAATTTGCTCAATGTGAATAAGATATTTACGTTTCTTTTCTGAGTCTCTAAAGCAAAATGTATTTTCAAAAAATAAATAATAGAGAGTAGCAGCTGTTCTCAGATATATATAATATATAGCTATAATATAATATTATATGATATATATATTAATATATAATATATACATATAGTATATATATAGTATATATAGATATAATTATATATATATAAAATATATATAAACAATGGCTTCAGAATGACCTCATATAAACCGTCTCTATATTAACATCGTTTAATTGTAATATATTACACCAATAAGAAATTGAATTATTATTATGAAAAACAGGTACGACATTCAGAGCGTCAATAGTTCACATATGTTTGAGGTGCTGGAAAATGTCACCTTGAATGCCTGGATATCACAACTTTGATGGTCCGCATATTGTAAACAGCTTCAAACCATTGGTATGGCGATGAAAGTTCGTTTTGGATGTTTTAGTTGTGTGCATAGACGTCTAGTGACTTCCGTGGGATTTTCTAACCATAGTCTCTGGCACACGTGCAATATTTTGGCGCCAAACAAATTCTTCTCTTTCGTTGTTTTTACGTTTGGTGTTAGCGACCGAACCTGTTGTCTCGAAATTTACTGAATCAATTCTGCACAAGCACCTCTTTCCGAACATGCGTGTGTGTGGGATTTTATCGTGACCAGTTCAATGTAATGTTTAATTAATTAAGCGATTACATCCAATAATAAAGTGCAACAATAAACACTCATTTGGTTGGATTGGAAGCAATTCTGTCAGATCCCGGTTGACAACAAGCTTCAAATTGACTTCTGAAAAAACGTCGCACAGATGACTAATTTGCCGCTCGACATCATGTGAACTCGCTCCGGCTCTCGAGGAGCCGGCCCTACCGGTTAAGACTATCATTAAAATCACCGCAGCTACCTATAAATATTCAATCAATAACACACAACTACATATGATAAAACAAATATAACATGGGGCCTCTTTTATCTTGGCAACCCTGTAATAATATATATATATAGTGAGATATTATAATAAGTAATAGTAAGTAATTATATAATATATATATATATATATATATATATAATATATATATAATATATATAGTATATATAATATTAATATATAGAAGAGAGAGAGAGAGAAAGAGAGAAGAGAGAGAAGAAGAAGAGAGGAGAGAGAGAGAGAGAGTAGCGCGCCATTACCTCGCACCGAGCTGAGTATACCGTGCCATTTTGCTTCTGGATGAAGGGTACTCCTATGGACAATTGCCTGTGCGCTAATGGTTCGCTCTTTCTCTTCTGCGTTCCATATTCTTCACACTCATTCTCCCAGACAACACTTACAGACCCACCGTTTTATCCACATATTCATAAACACATACTTATCGCTCTTAAAATCCTTTCTCGTGGAAAACAAACGATAATCATGGAGGTTGTCCACAACGCAGCAGACAGAAACTTTAAAATGTTTGTGAAAGTTTGCGGAATCGATAATTCTCTATACCGCTTATTTAACTGTGAGGGTGACATCGTTTTGAAATTCTAAGCGTGCCACAATTAAATAAAGTTTGAATGGCAAAGCATCATCAAAAAATTTACGGATAAAATAGTAGGTAGCACAAGGCACCCCTAGAACAAGCTTCTTCCTATAAGTGAATCCACGAGAACTACATCTTGCTTCAACCCCAAGAGATAATTACTCCCAGGTGATTGAATGTTCAACAGGCTTCCTTGCTGTTGAATGTTGTAGATCCTCCCCTCCACCAACAACAAGGGTGATATCTCTAGAGGGGCACTATTCAAGAACCGAGTTGAAATAAAGAGTGACTTCTGACTTGGGCTAAAACATGGTGGTGGTGCAGGCAGCAAATGTAAGAAAGATTCTTGATAAGAAGGTATTTGTTTAAGCTGTGAAAATTGCAACGCCATTGTATATTCATGTGCTACTTGCGATTCATGTAGCTATTACAACCACTCTAAATTGGCCAACACAGTCGAGTGAAAACAAATGGGCACTTTTTATTTACCAAGGTGGAAATAATTATTATTGTTAAAAAAATATGGAAAAAAAATTCGAGCATTTAAAGAAAATGGACCAAAACTAAAACAATATGAAATAAAGTCGGTGGATAAGAAATTTAGAGAAGTGTTCTAAAAGCATATTTTGAAGCTTTCCGGAGAGAATAGTCATGGATCAAGATATTGAACCCTTCCTTCAATGACAGACTTAAATCTTTTTAATATTTTGTGAAATCACAGGAGTGAATTTATTATAATTTAATTATGATTTCAACTTTATTCCCCTTTAATATTAAAGTATGTAACACATTGCAGTCTCCATCACAAGTGACAGCAACTGCTTTTAATCATATTGACATGGCTTGTTTTAAAAGATTTAATGGCACCCATATACTTCCCTACGTTTTTCAGAAGAATCTGTATAAATTTGCAACATAACTTCGGCTTCTCTTAATGAAGAAATGTAGCTATGCCCAGTGTGCAGGATCAATGTAGATACGAAAATAAAGTATAGAGCAATTTGCTATATCAGCTTTCTTGATAGATTGTTTAAATTTCAGTGAGCCATGAGTATCCCATCCTTACGCTAATCGTGAGATAAAAATGATTCCAATCGATTATCTATTAAAATTTTAAAAAACTGTGGAAGTTGCAAAGTTGATTTTAACATCCGCGGATGCGGATACGGATGCGGATGTTATATATAGTAACATTATATACTATATATATATAGATAATAAATATATATATATATATATAAATATAAAATATTATAATATATATATATTATAGTAAATTAGTATATAATAGCTAATATATTTCAGTTTTAGCCACATCTATTTAATAAATGTACAGTGCGGGAGTGGGGACGCCATACCAAATACAACCCTCCAACCCTCTTTCTCCAACGTGCCGACCTTAATAAAGAGATTTTAAACAATGGATGTATATACTTTTTTTTGCGCATATTGAGAATCCAATATAGCAGTAAGGTTGTGCTTTTTGAGAACCATCAATTCTCTGCCTTTTCTGCTGGAGCGTCTGTTACTGCTTTTCATATTAAGCCCAGCATTGCTAAAGTACTGCTCTCACTCGAGACACTATGTAGGACATGTTTAGTATTTCCTTTGCTAAGTTTAGCTTAAGCGTGGGTAAAACCTTTTGTTTGCTTAAACTTCAGTACCAAGTGATAGTATCATCTTGTGTATCTGTCGTTTTTCTTTGGTGATTGTTTTCACATCAGTTGCTACTGACTCTTTTGGTAATGCATGTGGTGTTTCTTCATCCTACTAGACTGTTTAAATTCTTTCCAGTGAGTCCTGTTATTGATTTACTTGTAGAAAGGATTGTGGTTCTGTAGTTCGTCTTTTTTCCAGTTTTAAATCGTTTGTGGGCGAATTAACTAACTGTTCGGATTGAAGTTTTCAACTGCAACACAACACGTGACGATTTAGAAACTTGTTCTAAAACTGTGTCATAAAAAAAAACATTGCCTTATAACGGGGATCTTAGAGTAATTTGAAAATAGTAGGAAAGCATTCATTTCGCAGAAACACATAAGCATATTTTCTAAGCTCTTAGTTTTTTCAATCTTTCATGTCTTTTTAAGCCGTCGTAAAGGTGATCCCGTCCCTATTCAGCTTCGCGCACCATCTACCGTCGGACCCGGGCCCGTATTCCACATATGAAGGTCAGCACTCGTTACATGAACTCCAGCCCGTCGCATCATGGTCGTTGAGCAGTCCCCATCTGAGGCGAATTCGCCTGCAGACACTTTGATAGTGCTGGCCGTGTCTGTTCTGAGCAGGCCTTCGTGGCGACTTAATCGGCGTTAGGATGAGAGCGACATCCGGTATCTGTGCGCCGTTCGTTATCGGGTGGGGGGGGGTGACTCCGAGTCCGATAGAGCCAGGAACGCTGTATGGCGGCGCGCTGATTTTTCTCCTATCGATAGCCGTAGAGCTCATTGTAAACGGTTGTTTTGACTCAATATGATGTATGAAACTTTTTTTTTGGGGGCCCCGCGCCGGCCTTGGCACCGCGGGGGGGTGTCATCTGCTATATTTTTCCATGGAGATCTCCCATTACAAGCACGGTGGCTGTTGATCCGTGTGTGAAGTCCGAGTCCCATGTCTTCATTTAATAGTGTTGCGGTATCGGATGCGCTCGTCTCAGTTTTTGATTATATAAATTCTTATCAAAATGCGACATCATAAAGAGCCGGAACATCCGCAGGCCAAAGCGAGGGATGCCGGATTTTAATATATGTGCGGATGTCGAATGTACGGCGTGCATCACTAATATATATATATTATATATAAAATATAATATATTATATATATATATATAATATATATTATATATAGGATATAATAATATTATAATATAGTATTATAAAATAATATATATATTAATATATAATAATATATATATTATTTATATAACCCTGATTAGCCAGAGTGAGGCGACTTGGATCCCCACTCTTTGGGCCCAGCCAGCTAACCTCTTCCGCCAGTCCCACAAATTTGGAAAGATTAGGTTATAATATATATATATATATATATAAATATAATATTACAATAATATATATAAATATATATATAATAATATATAATATATAATATTATATATTATAATAATAATAAAAGAATAATATAATAATATAATAGTTTATATATAGTATAAGGTAAATATATAGTATATAATATAATAATATAATAAAATAATATATATAATATATAGAAATATATATACTAATATTATACTATATAATTATGACGTCTGGCCATCGGCATTCGGTTTTCGTGGTGTGCTTACCCGGTTGATGGGAGAGGTTCTTACATACAATAACGCATAACACATCACTCCACACATCTTTCACACACAAACAACACACATCACACACAAATCACATATAATAGTATATATAATAAATTATATATATATATATAATAAATATTATATATATTATATATATATTTAATATAGTATTATATATATATATATTTAATAATATATGATAAATATATAAATATATATATAATATTATAGATTTAATATAATGAATATTATACTATATATTA
>JABUQX010013607.1:7500-22442 GCA_015478945.1 Trachelipus rathkii
ATTATGATTCCCAATTTATGCGTCAACAGGTAAATTATTATCAGGATACTAATCAAGAAAACGGATCTGATGTAGACGATATGCATAGTGTTTTGGACTCGTACAAAAGTGTCATTTCTAGCAACTTTAAATTTTTTCAGCTTCACAATTTTTAGTTCTTAGGTGATATAAAATTTATTTAGGTGAGAAAATGTATTAAGTTAAGTTAAGTTAAGTTAAGTTAAGTTAAGTTAAGTTAAGTTAAGTTAAGTTAGTTAAGATTAAGTTGCTAAGTTTGCTGCTGTTGTTACAGTTAAGTTAAGTTAGGTTAAGCTAAAACAGGTTGCTAGGTTAAGTTAAGTTAAGTTGAAGTTGAAGTTAAGTTAAGTTAAGTTAAGTTAAGTTAAGTTAAGTTAAGTTAAGTTAGGTTAAATAATTTTTTTTTTAAAGTTGTCACCACAACTCACGGGCGGTGCCCTACTCAAGGATGAGGTGTTACACGTCTCAGAAGCTCACCAACTAACGTAAATTACGCAGATGAGCACAGACCCAAGCTTTGAAGGGAGGGAGATTAAATTCAGCAGGAAACACAGAAAATGGAAGAAAATTCCACAGAACAGAGGTGGCTTGAAAGAAGGAAGCACGGCAGCGAACTAGCCTGGGGTTACAAATATCCGCACAAAACTCATGCGCAGACACAGCACCTCTTATGCTACGCGGCGTCGTAAAGGGGTAGTGGTACGCGAGTGCGACAAGTTCCCTCGAGCATCTACCACTGCGGTACCTATAGAAAAGAGATCAAGCACCAACATCGTGCCGCAAAGATAGTGGGTCAAGTGAAGTGTAAATTACGGAACAGTTTATAAGTCTTTTGGCCTTTGACTCGACCCTGTCCAAAGTCGACGAGTCAGAAATCCTAAGTATGAGAGCAGTACTCCATACAAGGGCGGATGAGGCAATTGTAACTGGAGTAGCTGAAGAGGAAAAAAATTCTTGCAGTCTAAACAGAATTCCCAGTTTCTTTAAGGCCGCCCTAGCAATCGTTGTGATGTGAGGTTTCCAAGACATTTTTTTGTTTATGTTAACGCCAAGGATGTTTATATTGTCAACAGGAGAGACGAGAGATCCGTCGAAAGAGATAGGAAAGTTGGAAGATGTTTTAGAGAGGGAGATTTGTAGAAGTTGAGTTTTTAAAGAATTAAATTTCACAAGGTTGAGACGACCCCACCCGGAAATTCAATCCAGATCTGTGAGAATAGAATCGGAAAGATTAAGACAAGAGGCAATTCTAGAAGTAAAAGAGGGAGCAGATTTGAAATAAATTGAAGAATGAAGGGTCGAGTCATCGGCATACGATTGGATAGAGTTAGATGTGCAGGTGAGAAGATCATTAATGAAAAGTAGGAATAAAGTAGGAGACAAGACAGAAAACTGAGGAACACCAGAATTGACAGAAAAAGAAGAAGAAGTCACCCCGTCAACAACAGCCGCTATTGAGCGATTTGAGAGAAAACTAGACATAAGTAAGCAAAGAGAAGGAAGAAACCCAAAGGAAGGGATCTTGAAGAGCAGTGTGATATACCCGGTCAAATGCTTTGGATATGTCAAGCTCCACCATGCAAGTTTCCCCATAATTCCTAAGGGCTCCGAAAGCCGTACTGGCGATCGGAAAGAAGTGAATGAGATTCCAGATAATCTAAGAAATGAGAGTTGAGAAGGGTTTCAAAGATCTTAGATAGAATACAAGTGAGAGCTATAGGGCGATAGTTAGAAGGATCAGAGGTGGCTACCTTTTTTTGGAACTGGTTGGTCATGTGCGTGCTTCCAACACTGAGGGAAAGTGTTAGTACTGAGACATTGAGAATATAGTTGAACGAGGGGGAGGGGCCAGCACGGAAGCACACTCCCTCAAAACACGGGGAGGAATGCCATCCCACCCGCTTTCCTAACGTTCATAGATTTCAGGAGCCAATGCACCCGATCAAATGTAATCACAGGCAAAGGCATAGGACACCTGGGAGGAGATGGAGGAGGAAGAGGATAGCCAGAAACATCCAGGGTTGAGTTAGAGGAAAATAGGAGGCTGAAGAGATTGGCATTTTCAGTTGGAGAATTAGCAACAGAACCATCAGAACGAATAAGAGGAGAAAGGCAGATTTACAGAAGTTGTTAGAGATGTTTTTGGCAAGAGGCCAGAAAGATTTATTCAGTAGGAGAATCAAGAAGGTTAGCGCACTTTCGTTTGATGAAAGCCCGCTTTGCTCGTCGAAGAGTATCCCCGCAACGATTTCTAGCTGAATGAAAATTAGCAAGAGTGATAGAGAACCAGAAATTTTTCCACCCCCGATACGCACTGTCTCTAGCCTGAATGGCCAGAGAACAAGTACGATCGAACCATGGATTATGAGGAGAGAAAGATTTAGTCGAAGAAGAAATGAACCTACTCATCCCATCAACGATTACAGCTCCCACCTTATAGGTAGAAGCTGAAGCGTCACCAGAGTCAAAGCAGTCATTCCAATTATAGTTAGCGTAGAAGCAACGCAAGGCCTTCCAATCGGCACGATCAAAGTGACAGAAAAAAACGCGTAGGGCAGGATGAAGCTGTTGGAGAGAAACTATTAAAATTAAGAGATATAAGGTTGTGGTCAGATTTACCAATAGGAGCGAAGGTGGTGTATTTATAGAGAGAAGGACTTGTGGTGAAACATTGGTCAGGTGTGTTCAAAAATTGGTTGGGACTATCCGAATTGTGTGTGGGTTCTTTAATTAGTTGCTCCAGATCGTTGAGAATACTGAATGATTCGGCCTCCTCCCCACCTAAATTAGTATGAGAGAACCCCAACAATTCAGTGTTGTGTACATTGAAATCCCCTAAATAGAGGGCCTCCGTGAGAAGTAGGAAGATATTCAAAAAAGGAGTGAAAATCTGTTCTGTTAGGAGAACAGTAGCAGAAGCACAAGATTATTGTTGTAGAAGGAAGAAAGATTTAAAGCCACAGAACATCGAAGTTAGGAGATTCGAGATTCTTGAGACGTGTTACAGGTGTGTTTATGTTTACATAGGCACATACTCCACCCTTTAGACGGAAATTATGAAATGTTATAGTTGGATACATTAAACGAGTTAGAGGATGAATTCTTAGCCATCTGTGTCTCAAACAAGAGCAAAAGGTTAGGGTTAGAATTAGAGAGGTGGTATTCCACGGATTCAGAGTTAGAGTTTAAGCCGTGGATGTTAGTAAAGTCTGTAGAATGCCCTTGCCTGCGCAAATCTACTCACCAAAACAAAAAACAAAACAAAAACAACAAACAAAGACAAACAGACAAAAAAAAGGTTAAAATTATTCACACACTAAAAATACGTAAATGTTAAAACGATAAAACCGTATTTATAATACATACGTAAAATAAGAAAAATTTAGAAAGTTTAAAACACTCACGCACTCGTACACCCTCACAAATTTACCGAAAAAAATTACAATTATTCAACATAAAACTGGTTATGTATAAATTAAAATAATAATTAACTAAAAACGGAGGTGCTGTGCTAAAACTCGTTTAAAATAAATAAAAAAAATAAAACACTAAAAACCCAAGTTAAAAAAGACTAAGAAAAAATATACCCTAGTACTATCTAAAGTACGTATTACACAATCCTAAAAAATAAGTTAAGTTAAGTTAAGTTAAGTTAAGTTAAGTTAAGTTGTTAAGTTAAGTTAAGTTAAGTTAAGTTAAGTTAAGTTAAGTTAAGTTAAGTTTACCAATAAGTTAAGTTAAGTTAAGTTAAGTTAGCAGTTAAAGTGCACATATTTTAAAGTCTATATTGTCAAATATTAACTGATATTTAAATTTTTTTTTGTAATATTTCATTAAAAAGTATAAATTTGAGTTATTGAACTTCACAAGTTTCCATTTTTTTTTTATTTATTTTTTTAATAGCAATAGAAGGTGCCAGATATTGTATTTTTATGACACTTTTGTACAAGTCCCCATAAAATAAATAAAAATTATATATATATATATATATATATATATATATATATATAATATATAGATATATATATATATATATATATATATATATATATATATATATGTTATTATATATATATATATATATATATATATGCATATATATATATATATATATATATATATATATATATATATATATATTATATTATTATTATTATTATATTATTATTGTTATATTATATTATTATTATATTATTATTATTATTATTATTATATTATATTATTATTATTATTATTATTATAGATATATATATATATATTATTATATATTATTATTATTATTATATTATTATATATTATTATTATTATTATTATTATATATATTATTATTATTATTATTATTATATTATATTATTTATATAGTTATTGGCTATTATTACATATATACATATTACATATATAGATATAATTATATTATTATATATATTATTATTATATTATATTATAAGATATTATTATATTATTATATTATTATTATTATATTATTATTACATATTACATATTATTATTATATATATATATATATATTATATTATATATATATGTATATCATATATTATATTATTATTATATATACATATACATATATACATACACATATATATAACATATATATAAAGAGTTATATATATATATTTATATATATATATATATATATATATATATATATATATCAGTAAATATGTTGCAAAAAAAAAATCAACTATCTCTGGTACTTAGTTCCCGAAACTGTGGCTCTATCCTTATTTGATGACAATGTTCCAACAGAGGTTAAGACAAATATAACTGAAATTATGCTGGAAGCAGACAAAAGTAAAGAAGCGGAATAAGAAACAAATCAATTGAAGATGTACATTTTGCACAAAAATTCTTTTTTTCCTTTACAAACATCGAGTTTTCGTCTTTTGTAACTCCTGGTACAAAAACTTTCTTCACGAGATTTTCTATCAGCACCAATTTCCTCGACAAAGACCCTTCAACATGGAAGGATGATCCTGGTTATAAAAGTGGAATTGAAAAACTTGAGAAGACAGTTGTTGTGAATGACGTTGCTGAAAGAGGTGTCAAACTCATTCGATTGCAATAACATTCTCACAAAAAATAGAGCAATAAATATAAACATAAACAAGGAAACATAAACCAATGATAAACAAAATGTAATGAAATGTCCAATTTTTTAAACATCTTTTAATGACAAAAAGTCAAGGTAAGTTAACTTCTCTAGCTTTTAAATTTATTAATTTTATTTATTTATTTTTGTTATTAGTTTTCACAAAATTTATTTTACAAAAATTCTTTATATATCAGCATAGATTTCCTCGACAAAGACTCTTCACATAGAAGGATGATCCTGGTTACAAAAGTGGAATTGATAAACATGAGAAGACAATTGTTGTGAATGACGTTGCAGAAAGAGATAAACTCATTCAGGATTACAATAACATTCTCAAAAAGGTGAAACTGAGAAACAATTTGTTTTTTGCCCGAGCCGTAAAAAATACCCAACTGCTACTAAATCTTCTCTTAGGAAAAAATAATGTTCAATGTTCGTTCGTTCACACTCTGTTATGATTCTATAGAAATTATTGATGTAAATAAAATAAAAATCCTTTTTCTCAAGTTTTTCATGTTATTTCAGGATTTTTTTGAATTAACTTTGGAAAATTTAAGAATATTTTTAAACAATTGTTGGGCTGCATGGATATGTTCACATAAATTTCAAGGCTAAGATTAAAAAGAAATGGTTGAGATCAAAGAAGAGTAACCGCTTTTGAACGGATTTATTTCGTTGTGTATATTATATCCTAATTTCAAGACGTTTGAGAGTCGTCCGATTGAGCTGAATTTTTCTTTCACGTTCCATTTTTAAGTTGAAATTTTGAAAGGCTTAGAGGTGGAGTTATAAATTTTAACTTTCGGAAAAATTCACAGCTAAGGGCAATATATGCTGGTTACATTGCTGGCTGTATGGTTAATGTTATTACATTATTATTGATATATATATATTATATATGTTATATATTATATATATTATTATTATTATTATTATTATTATATTATTATATATATATTATTATTATTATTATTGTTATTATTATAAACATATATATTATTATATTATATATTATTACATACATATTATTATATTATTATTGTTATTACAGCATATATATATATATATATATATTATATATATATGATATAATATATATATTATATATACATATATTATAATATATATATATATATATATTATTATTATTAGTTATTATTTTTATTATATATTATATATATATATATATATATATTATTATTATTATTATTATTATTATTCTAATTAGATATATTTTTATTGGAATATAAGCATCAAATATTATTTCTGTAATGTTATTGTTAAATGTTTTATTATTATTATTATTATTATTATTATTATTATTATTATATATTATTATTATTATTACATATTATTATTATTATTATTTCCATATTATTATCTATTATTATTATATATATTATTATTATTATTATTATTATATTATTATATATATTATTATATATATATTATTATTATTATACATATTATATTATTATTATTATTATTATTATTATTATATATATATTAAATATATTATTATTATATATATATATTATTATACATATTATTATTATATATTTATATTATTATATATATATATATTATTATATTATTATTATTACATATTATTATTATTATTATTATATATTAGATAATATTATTATTATTATTATTATTTTTTTTTTTATTATTATTTTTTCATATATATATAAAATATATATATATATATATATATATATATATATATATATATATATATATATATATATATATATATATATATATATATATATATATATATATATATATGTATATAATTCCTATGTTTGGACAGAAAATGATAATTTATTTGAAAATGAAACTATTTTAGAGGGAGACATTATGGTTTCACCTTCTTCAAGAAGTGCAGTCGCCCCATGGAAATCATGGAAAAATGGTGTTATTCCATATAAATTTGAGGATAATTATTGCAAGTTTTTTCTTAATTGTTTAAAAATAATAATATGCGATATTAATTCCAGAAATATAATTAGAATAAACTTTTTAAAATTTAAAAAAATATTTTCAACAACTGAAACACATTCAGCCTCTTAATTTGTATCAGATGATTTGCATTTTTTCCACAGTTTATTTGTTTTATGCTACTGAAAAGTTATAATTCCTTTTATTTGACTTTTAGTGAAAGAGAAAATACCTGTCGTTCAACATTGTATGGGAATATATTTTAACCTTACAGATGGGTGCATTAAGTTTGTTAATAGAACAAATGAAACAGACTATGTGGAAGTCTCTAGGTAAGTTTTTATTTTCAGAAAAAAAACTTGAAAATTTAAACTTCAACTTCAATCAAAAAATACTTATATTAACATCAATTTTTAAAGCGTCTATGTTGAGACATAGGTTATAATTCGCGGATGTCAGGCTTTCATTCAAATTATAGTATTTTATCTTTTAGTTTATTATATTTAAATTTTTTAAAATTTTGTAAAATTTAGGCCAGATTAAAATTAGGTGAACATTAAGTAGATGCAGAATTTATTATAAGTTTATTTTTAACACCATTGTCAAAAAAATTCAGTAAACCTAACCATTGCACATCTCATGTCGGTCGCATTGGAGGAACTCAGAAACTTCGTATTGGTTCTGGCTGCTCATATAGAGCTGTTATGCACGAGCTTCAACATACCGTTGGTTTCGATCACGAGCAAACTAGACCTGATAGAGATGAATATGTGACTATAGTGTGGGAGAACCTGATTGAAGGTTAGTATTCATAACATATGTAAGAAAAGAGAAACAAACAATATAAAATTATACTCGGACCTATAAACTAACATCAAAATATTTCTTGGTAGAGAGTAAAAGATCTTATGCAAAAAGAGGTTACCCATCCAATTACACCTACGGAGTACCTTACGATTATGAATCCTTATCCCATTATGATCAATTTGGATATTCCAAAAATAAAAAGCCAACGATGCTAACCAAGGTATGTGTTTCGTATATTTGCTTTTTTTGTTTTCGAAAGAGATTTCAACGCAAACATAAATTATTTATTAAATTTATTTCTTTTTAAAACATCCATTTATAAACAATAAAACAAATGTTACCAAAAAAATAACAATAAAAAAAATTAAAAAAAATGAAATAAAATATCAATTGATTTCTCTATTCTCATTTAAAATAATCGGTCCAGTTACATCATTTTATTGGTAAATTTTTGCCAATTTGATCAATAAGTAATAAATTATTTGATAAAACCTACAAATAAATTAACAAAATTTCAAGTCCTTGCCATTATTGTTGTACTGTTTAAATAAAGAATATATTTAATGTATTTACAGGATCCAAAAATATCAGGATTTTGATTGGGAAAGTTGCAAGCTTAAGTGGAAAAGACATCATCGATTAAAAATGGTTAAATGGTAATGCTTTCGAAAACATAAATATATATATATATGGAAAGCATATATATGTTATATAGCATAGTTAGTGAAAGAGAAGATATATATATATATATATATAGTATATATATATATATATATATATATATTATATATATATATATATATATATATATATATATGTTATTATTATTGTTATGTATGTATGATATATAAATATTATTATATTATTATATATATATATATATATATATATATATATATATATATATATATATATATATTATATATATATATATATATATATATATACATATATATACATATATATATATATATATATATATATATATATATATTATATTATTATATATATTATTATATGTTATATTATTATTATTATATTATATATATTATTATTATATGTATAATAAAATAATAATAACATAAATAATAATAATAATATAAATAATAATAATAATAATAATATAAAATAATAATAATACACACACACACACACACACACACAATAATCACACATTAATAATAATAATAATAATACACAATAATAATAATAATAATAATAATAATAATAATAATAATAATAATAATAATAATAATAATAATAATAATAATAATAATAATAATAATAATAATAATAATAATAATAATAATAATAATAATAGGAGTAAATAGATATATTCTTTACTTCAGTTTTGTAATGCAAACTCAATTCCATTTGAAAATAAAATTTTGAATGATAACCATTTTTAATATAACATTATTAAGATTATAAGTGATTTTTTTAAATAAAAGGATTACCTACTCGGCACATTACATGGTTTATTAAAGTTTAAGGTTACTTAGGGAAAGTAATAATTTCTTGTAAAATGTTCGAGAAGTTTTTTGAAAAATATTGACATGATAATGCTTCAGAAAGTAAGAAATTGAGTCGAACTTCAAAAATGTTTTAAGATTTATAAATTACTTTTTTCCAACTTTACTTGATTATCCCCATGGATTTGATTTTTCTAAAATTGTTTTTTTTTTATATTACAATTTTGAATGACTATTGCAATATTTTTGTTGTTGTTGAAGTATGGAAAATTTTAGAAGGTACACTAAATTATGAAATTAATCATGATGAACTATTAACATGTGAATTTCAATAATGACTGGACAAAACGCGAAAACAGCAGAACCATTTGACTTTAATGTTACGTCACAAAATTAGGAAAGAAATGTTTTAAAGAGATAGATATAGAAGAGAAACATCGTCTTTGAAAATAATGGTATTTTCTTAACTTGAATTCAGTTAAGTTTAAATTTTGAAATAGATTTGAGACTAAAATGGGAGGAAAATATTAGTAATCAAAAATAAGGAATAATTTTGACCGTCTCTAGTAATTGAGCTAGGGTATTAGAGGGAAAAAGCCTGGGTGGGGAGTAGGGTAAGAGACCTTCTACATGACCTTTTTAGATAGCTCATTAATCACATGGATAATTAAGTCGGGAAAAGTTTATTCTTTTCCGCGGAATAATAAAAAAATAAAAATATAAAAATAAATAAATAAATTAAAAAATTAAATAATTAAATAATTTTATACATACATACATACATACATACATACATACATACATACATACATACATACATACATACATTATTATTATTTAGGCTCGAATGTTTTCCTTTCATTCATATTTCTAATAGATATTATTTTTACATACATACATTATTATTATTATAGAGATGATACATTATATATATATATATATATATATATATATATATATATATATATATATATATATATATATATATATATATATATATATATATATATATATATATATAGTCTCTTTCTTGCTTTTTTGTTGTTTTTTTTTAATTTTGGTATATTCTTTAATTTTTTTTCATTCCATCCAAACCATTCTGAGATGTTTTTGTTTCTGCCACCTGTTTTCCAATACCATTTTGTTAATTAATAATTGATCTTTTAAAACAAACGCATTTCTAACAACCTTTTTGTTCTTCATTTATTATGCTGTTGGTCTTTGCATGATCATATATTCCGTTTGAAATTACTCAAGCTAAAGTTTCGTATACAGTAGGAAGGCACGTTATCGGTATATTTAGATGGAGCTTTAGTTTCAATTGGCATTGGGATCAAGATTGTATCTCCAGTCGTCAGCCACTCTGGCAGGGTTCCCCCTTCCATTAATCCTTACTTCCTTCGCACTATAGATGGAAACTTCATTCTATTTTTGTTGTTTATTATTTGGTGTTAACAATTTTCTTTTTCCAATCTGCTTGAGTATTGTGATTTCTATCATCCTCATAGATATTTTTTACAAAATTACTCTATTCCGTCTTTTTTAATAGAATGTTTACTGCTAAGTCGTCATCTTGCAATTCTCTATATAATCTTCCTTGGTCTTGATTAAACATCCTATTCTGAGTTTTTTCTTTTTCATTTCTTTCATATCTTCGCTGTTTTTCAATCTTAGCTGCCAGATTTAGTTTTCTCCTCGCAATGGCATGTACTATTTTGGCGCCTTGAATTACTCTTTATCTTCTAATCATATTCTCTGCTTGCCTCTTAAAAATTTGAAATCTTATTTCATTTCTTTTATAAGCTGTTATTATCGAGATATCTCCTCTTATTTTTATTACCTCATTCTCTAATCTAAATTTCAAAGGTAGTTTTCAAATTCTTCTTTTTCTTTTTGTCTTTTTAATTACTCCAGTATCTATATCTGCTATGGATCTTCCCGTTGCATAATAAAGTCTATTTACATTTGTAATATTACAACCCAGTGGCAATATTCTTGCTAATGCCCTATTGACTAACCGAAAATGCTTGTTCAAATTGTAATAGTTTTATATCTTTATTATTTTTGTATTCATTATTTTATTTTATTTTATTATTCCGGACTCGCATACCAGTTCTTCTATTAAGCTATTTATTTTCTCCCTTTTACTCACTTACATTTGAATGATTTGTAAGATAATTAGGATGAGAAGTTGTATGATTGTGGAGTTTGATGTATATACATTCTCTTTTCTTATTATATTATCTCAAATTACCAACTGGCTAAAAACTCTCCTTTTGAGTTATTAATTTATAATATTTAATTATATCTTATTAATTATTTAATTATATTATTATAGTATTTTATTGTTATGTTATTATTAGTTAATTGTTATTATTTGTTATTATTATTTTATTACTTATTATTATTATAATTATATTATCTTGTTTATTTTATCAAATTATAAATATATATTATATTTATTAACTATTATTAATAGTATTATAATTTATTAATTTTTTGTATAGTATATTAATTTTATGTACTTGCTATAATGTCTTTATTTTTTTTTTTTAATTTTTTTGTTTTTTTTTTTTTATTTTATATTTTATATTTATTTTTTTTTTTTCTTTGTTTTTTTATTTTATTTTTTATTTTTAATCATATCTTTTTATTTCTTTATTATTTTGATAATTATTATTATATTAAAATTATTATTTTTACATTACAATATTATAATTTATATTAAACTAGTTCATTAATATTTGTTAATAGTAATTTAAATTTAAAATTTTCTTAAGTATTTTATTATTTATGTATTTTTATTTTATTGACCTTATAATTTTTTATTTCACTGTTCTCCTTAGGGATTACGAGCGGAATGTGAGGTAGTAGATGCTTTTTTGGTTATTAGTTATGTATTACTTATTAATTATTATTATTATTATTATTATTATTTATATTGATTATTCATTTTGATTATTCACATGAGTATGAGGGCTGTGTGAGGGAGTGGCGACTGCTACGATGGCATTAGCCAGTACTCATCCTGAGATATTATGAGAGAGATAACCAGAGTTATCATGGCTGCGCACTCTATACGGAGAGAAGTATATAGTTAGGCTTATTTCTATGATCAGGCTATTAACGTATTATTGATATGCATATTCAGTCGCTGCGAATGTTCAGATTCATTATTGAATTTATCGTTATCTTATTTTATTATTATTTATTCATTGGGTATTTAGTTTAGTTATTTATTAGTTGTGAGGTTTTACTTTATTATTTTATTATTTATTATTTATTAATTTATTATTTTTTTATTATTGTTATTAGATCAATTATTATTATGTATTATTATTAATTATGTATTATTATTATTTTTTAATGTATTATTTTTAATTATTATTATTATATTATACTTATTGATTATTACTTATTATTATTATTATTATTACTTAATCTATTATTTATTATTAGATTATGATCCTTATTATTATGGTATTTCATTAACTCACTTAACCTTCTACGAGAGTGACACTTCTATTTTTATGATGAAAGCCTAGCCTATATACAAAGGGTATAAATTAACAATAAGACAATTGTTCAATAGATGAACTATACGAATATTTAGACATTTGGGGCTAATCATAGATTGACAAGCGAAATTTGCACAGTGGTAATGGGGTAATCAGTGTTTTATTACTAACCATTTATAATCATTAAAAATCGTAGAATACTGTTCTTATGATTTTTTTGTTCCTAAGATTGCATTAACCAAAGTATTGTTAATAATCTGATAAAAGTGAGTCCGATAAAATCATATGAAGTTCATCACAAATTTCATAATTTTTTAAACCTAAAATTAAATCTTACTTGCGAGACGCTTCTTCTTTTTTTTTTTTTTTTTTTAATAGAGTTAGGGATGTTTAAACAAAATTTTTATTAATTTTGGCTTCTACTCCACAAACTAGTAAAAAAAGGCAAAATAGCTGTTTTTTTATAGACAAATTTTATTAAAATATGTAGTTATTTCCGGGGCACAAAATAAATATTCTAGAACACCCAATACATTTAAAATAAATTTTTTATTATTTTTATCAACATTTTACTGCTGATACATTCAAAATATATTTTTAAATAAGACTGTATAAAGTATAATACAACTATGAAAAGATATATATATATATATATATATATATATAATATAATATACTATATATATAATATATAATATTATAATATGATATATATATATAGTATATATAATATAATATGATTATAGTATCGATGTGTTTCAAATGTCTAAGTATATATATATATATATTATTATAATATTATATTATAAGTATATATATATTATATATATATATATTATATAATATGATAATATATATAAGTATAGTATATATATATATACATAAATATATATTTATATATATTTTTTAAAAAACTTATTAAAATAATTTTTTTTAATTATATAAAAATATTGAATTATTAAATAATTAAAAAAATAAATGAAAATAATTTGAATATTAAAATTAATTTACATAAAATTAATTAATAATTATATTACTATTTATCTAAATTGGGATTTCATATTAATTGTATATATATATATATATATACTCTCATATATATATACGTATATATATGTAATATATATATATATATATATATATATATACTATATATATTATAGTATAAATTGTATATAATATATTATAATAAATATATATATATATATATATATAGTATATATATATATATATATATATATATATAATACTATATATATATATTAATATATATATATTATATATATATATATATATTTATATATATATATATATATATATACTATATATATATATATATATAGATATACTATATATATATATATATAGTTATACTATAATATATTATATATATATATATATATATTATATATATATTATATATGATATATATATATATATGGTATATATATAGATATATATATATATATATACTATATATATATATATATATATATATATATATATATATATATAATAATATATATATAATATATATATATTATATATATATATTAATATATAGTATATATTATATATATATTATATCATATAATATATATATATATATATATACTATATTATATATATATAGTCATACTTATATATATATATATATATATATAATATATGATATATATATAATATATAACAAGGTTTGCCCGTGTTGGATTAAAGAAAGGGTTACTCCCACACACTACTCTCTCGTTAACACTCTCAGTGAAGAAATGAGAAAGCTTAGAGACTGTTGGGCGGAACAATGAAGCCATTCTCTCTCTCTCACTCTTCTACAAATCAGGAAAAAAAAAAATTGAAATTTAATAATGCTTGTGTGTTATATATGGAGACAATTGACGAAAGACAATGGCACCTGAACATTAATTAAATTAATAAATTTTTTGAAACAAGTGTCCTGTATTAGTAGTAGTAGTAGTACTATATATATATAATATATATCATATATATATATATATATATATAATAATATACTATATATATATATATATATATATAATAATATAAGCCTATATT
>JABUQX010013608.1:0-5000 GCA_015478945.1 Trachelipus rathkii
TTAAGTTAATTTAATATTTAAGATTGAAATTACCTGTAATGTACTCAAAACAGGTTTTATCATAAGTCCATTTATCCTAAATGTTTATATGTGATTGTTCTCGTTGTTAACGTTAACAATTCAATCTTAAGTAAATATGTAAAAATAATTGAGGTATTATCCCCCATAATAGCAATAGTTTGTTTGATTGATAACTTATCTCCTAATAAAACTATATACTAACAATAAACATGTCAATATTGTAATTCATTAAAGATATTATAATCTATCTCGCTAATAACATTAGACAACAAAACAATAAACATTAAGAAACAATCTTTTCCGGTATTTCCTTGAATCTGTAGATAAGATAAATGAGAGTATCATGAATATAAGGAGATAAAACTTATAAAGTAGATATTTAAAACCAAAATCAGTTAAAAAGAAGCGTATTTATTTATAAAAATTTGTTATATTCTTATAAATAAGTTTGTGTCCTAAGACCTACTAAAACATTCTAATATACATCATATTAGACGGAGCGAGACCAAGCGTGATCGTTTTAACCAAGGTCCCTCCAATGGACCCCAGCAGTTGGGCAATATTGTTTCCAGCCTAACGGACAACAGGCACGTCCTTCTCGCGTTACAAGTTCGCAGTGTGTGTCTTCATTAATTATCCCAGCCAGTTACTTACTTGTTATAAATCATAAATTTCATGGGAAGTTTTCTTTTCTTCTTTTCTCATTCTTCGCTGGGAGTAAGTAAGCCAATTTTATCATTGAACACATACTTGACTCTCCACCCACATATATATATATATATTTATATTATATATATATATATATATATTATATTTATATAATATATATATTATATATTTATATATATATTTATTATATTACTTTTATATATATATATATATATGTATATATCTATATATATATATATATATATATATATATATTATATATATATATATATTATAGTATATTTATATATTATATATATATATAATACTATATATATATATATGTTCCATGTGATATATATATATTATATTATATAATTATGTAATATATATATATATATTATATATATATTATATTATATATTGATTGATAGTTATATTAGTGATATTTATATGTTATTTTTTGTATTTAGTATATATATATAATATATAGTATTTATATAGTAAATTTATCTATATATAATTTATATGTATTAATTATAGTATTTGATTTAGTATATTATATTTATTATCATATATATTTTTTTTGTTGCTTCTGTATTTATTTTCTTTTAGTTGCGTATAGTTATTGTTCTTTGGTATATTTTATTATATTTTTATTTGTGATTAATTAGTTATGAGGTATTATTTTATATTATTTTATTTTTTTTTATTATTTATTTTATAATATATGTTTATTATATTATTTTAGTTACTGTGTATATTTTTTTTTGTTTTTTTTTTATTATACTTAATTATGTTATATTTTTATATATCATATATATATATTATATTTCTTTTATATATTATTGATATATATATATATTATAATATATAATATATATATATATATATTAGTTGTGTTATATATTATAGGGTATATTATGTTATTATATAATATATATATATTATATAATAGTAATTTTAATAATATATAATATATATAGTACTTTTATATTGTAATAATATATATATAATATTATTACTTAGTAAGTATATAAATATATATAGTATTATATATTTAGTACTAGTATATATATATTGATTATTATAGGTTGATTGTATTTGAAGGTAGTTATATTATTATTAGTATATAAATATCAGTATAAGCGTGAGCTAGGAGGAGACTTTTTTGAAGATTAATATGCTATGAATTTATTCTTATTCATTCATATAAGATAATGAGAGTATGACTGCTAGAGAAAACACAGTACTAGTGATAAGAACTTGTTTGAGCGGATCACGTATACTAGCCTGAATATTGACCGTGTCATAGACAGGCTGTGGATGTATATATAATATATATATAATATATATATATATATTATATTATATATATATATTATATATATTTATGCTGTTGTTCTTCGTGAGTGTTTTTTTTATTGTTTTTGGTATATTATTGTGAGGTTTTTTATATTGGTATATATTATTATTGATTAAGTTTGAGTTATTTGTATATATTATGGTATATATATATTTATTTATGTATATATATATTAGTATTTAGTTTGAGTATATATATATATAGTTAAATATAAATATATATTATATATATAGTTATGTTATATAGTGATAGACGAGTATTGAGTCGTGAAATAGCTGAGCCAAGTTTTTGGTATTGTATAACGATGTATATTATAGCGTATATTATTATGTTGGCATTATATATAAATATGATATTTGATGGTGAGTTATGATGGTGGGTGGTTATTATATATATATTATATATATATATATTAAATATATATGTAATATATATATATTTATTCTACTGCTATGTATCTAGCTAGTGAGTGAGGAGATTATTTGTTGTGACAGACAGATGCTCGTTATGAGAGTAAACGATTATTGGTTGTGAGTGCTTATTACAAGTTAAAATTGTATATAAGTGAGAGTTCTATTTATATGAGCCTCATACGTAATCGATGAGTCTATATATATCTATATATATATATATATTAATATATAGTATGTGTGTGTGTGTGTGTGTGTGTGTGTGTGTGTGAAAACACTTGTGAAATTCAGTCTTATAAAAACTCAAACTTTCTACAGAATCACCACATCTCTCTAAAACACCTTCAACTTTCCTATCTCTTTCGAGGGGGTCTCTCGTCTCTCCTGTTGAAATATAAACATCCTTGGCCATATAACAAAACAAAAAAATGTCTTGGAAACCTCGCATCACAACGGTTGCTAAGGGCGGCTCAAAGAAACGGGAATGTCTGTTAGACTGTGAGAACTTTTTTTTCTCTTCCTCAGTTACTTACTACTCCGCTATAACAAGGGCGCTCATCCGCCGTTAGTATGGGAGTACTGGCTACTCATATCTGGGGGCACGCCCGAGTTTGGCTGGACTGTATCCTGTTCACCCAGCGAGCGTACGCGAAGCAGCATTGGATCTAATGGTCGAGTCAACAGGCCAAATAAACTTATAACAACTGCTCAGGATACTTTCCGCTTTCACTTGACCTATCATACTATCCTTTGCGGTCGCGATGTTGGTGTTCTATCTCTCTCCTTTCTATATGGTAACTACCCGGGGCAGCGGAACGGTGCTTGCGAGGGAACTTGTCACACGCGTAACCACCACCTTACGACGCCCGCTAGCACAAGGGTCTGTGTCTGCCGCATGAGTTTTGTGGGAGTATTGGTAAGCTCAGGCTAGTTTCGCGTGCCGTGCTTCCTCTTCCTGCCCCTCTGTTCTGTTGAAATTCTCTGCCATCGTTCTGTGTTTCCTGCTTAGAATTAATCTCCTCACTTCAAAGCTTTGCGTTGTGCTCATTCTGCGTAATTGCGTTAGTTTGGTGGTTTCTGAGGCGTGTTACACCCTCTCCTTGAAATAGGGCTCGCCCGTGAGTTGTGTATAACTGTAAAATATATATATATATATATATATATATATATATATATATATATATATATATATATATATATTATATATATATATATATATTATAATATATATATAATATATATATATATATATATATATAATATACATATATATAAATATTCATATATAGTATATATATATATTATATATATATATTATATATATACTATATATATATATATATATATATATATATATTATATATATATATATAATATATATTATGTATATATATATATATATATATATATAATATAATATATATATATATATACTTATATAATATAAATATATGCAGCCAATTGAATACTCTTTCAATCAAAAGAGAATATCGAATTTATATTAAGTAATTGGATGTTAATGAAACTTTCTTCCTGATTTTCTTCCTTATACTTACATCACTTTTATGGCATAGAATTTTTTTAAATGCATGATTAGTTTCTTAAGAGTGGCAGTTATCACTTTATTCTTAAGTAAGAGCAATTAGTTTATATTTGTGACATGGATTTAAATTTGAATCCGGCTATTTGCTAGAGCCAAAATTTTAAAATCTGTTTCTCTCTTTGTATCTCCTTTGGCACTCTGAACCACCGTCTCCTCTAGCCAGACTCCAGCTATAGGGCATGAAAGGCGCTCGAGAGGTCAATTGGTCAATTTAATATGAATTCAGATTTAGGAGACCTTCTCTGCCTACAAAATAAAGAAAAGAAAAAAAAAAAGAAAAGGAAAAATTTAAATGCAAGAAAAAAAATATACTTTCATATTTCTCAGGTGTGAATATTTGATTTGGAAATACACCTTGCAGCAAACAGACTGTGTGAGGCAATGCTGCACATTTAGTGATTTTTTATGTGAAACGTCAGTATATACTATACTATTTATATATATATATATATATATTATATATATATATATATATATATAAAATATATTATAATAATATTATATATAATAATATACCCTTTATATATATATATATATAATACTATATATATAATATATATATAATATATATAGTATATATATATATATTATATATATATTTTATATAAATATAATATATATATTATATATATATTATATATATATATATATATATATATAATATATTATTATATAATAATAATATATTTTATGTATATATATGTTATATATATATATATATATATATATATATATTATATATATATATATAATATATATATTATATTATAGTATATATATATATATATAAATATATGTATTTAATATATACTATATATAATATATATATATATATATATATATATATAATATATAATTAGTTTTATATATATTTATATATATATATATATATATATATATATATATATATTAAATATATAAATATATATATATATATATATATATATATATA
>JABUQX010013608.1:17500-50012 GCA_015478945.1 Trachelipus rathkii
CACAAAACTTTTTCTCAGAAGCAATGAAAGCAAGGAAACAGATTTGTAGCTAAACTTAGTTTTGCATTGCAAAGGAAGACCTCTCCTTTGTTCTTAGCAGTTTTCACTCAGGTTCACCATTTTACTGCCTCTGTGAATGGCAATTCTCAGAGGAGAGAGAGAGGAGAGAGAGAGAGAGAGAGATGGAGAGCACGAGAGAGAGAGAGAGAGAGAAGAGAAGAGAGAGAGAAGGAGAGATGAGAAGATAGAGAGAGAAAGAGAGAGAGAGAGAGAGAGAGAGAGAGAGAGAGAGAGAGAGATTACCAGGTAAAGTGAAAGATAAATAGAAAGAGCAAATAATGATCGATAGAGATAGATAAATATGTAATAGGTATTTGATAGATAGATAGATAATTAGGTGTATTCTCTATTTAATCTTAAGTCTTTAATTCTTTATTTCGTACATGATAAGTATACCTAATAATTATATTACTAGTAATTAATTATATTACATACATTAAAACTATATTATATAGTTGAATATTGTCAACACAAAATCATGTACCTCATGTTATCTTTAAGGGATCCTCTCTATTGCACAAATTTTATTCTCGCTTATTTGAGTAGCATTCTCCAAATAATATCGAAATAAATTAATAACTGCAAATTTATCTACAAATGTTTTTTGCAATGTCCTTGACCAAAATACCCTTTTTCAATATTATATTCTTATATACAATGATACATGGTTTTACTTAATTATAATCTAAATACAGAATATGAATTTTCAAATAGTTTAACATGAATGGTCGACGACAAGAGCCCATTCCAGTGAGATACAACATTAATGATTACTACTACCTTGTACTTGCGAAAATCCATAACTTTTTTATAGGACTGTGAAAACTAATTTCAAACTGTCTGTACCTAATACTAATATTATTCGTCCATAATTCGTATCAATAGAAAAGACATAGCAGAATGATTTCAGCAAGCAAGAGACAATATCCAATCTACTGAATCCATCTTCTTAAATATAACATTAAATTTTCCCTATATAAATTTATCCCTAGCTCATCTAACATCAGATTTTTCTTCTAGATTTTTATTTAAAATACAACCAAGATATTTAGTTTCCATAGATCAATTTAGAAAACTGAGAAATTTTTATTTTAGCTAATTCATCCTTATTTTTAGATGATCTATTACAAATCGCAATTGCCGTACTTTTAAGTTTTTAATTACATTTAGTTTACATTTTTTGTTATATCTAAGAGCTTTTTTAGTCCTTCTATTGAGGGAGCCAACAAAACCAGATTATCTGCGTACATAAGAACACCAGACATGTTCATATCTAATCTAGCACCTATTTTACCATTTACCATTTCTTTAATAAGTTTATCTATATAAATACAAAAAAGTAGAGATGACAGAATTTCTCCTTGTCTACCACCATTTTTTATCTTCCATTTATTTGATACATTATTTTTAAACTTAACATGAACAAACTGATTGTTGTAAATATGCACTAAAATATGCATTATATCAGGAATTTTCAAATTACCCAGTTTTTTAATTAAAATATCATGATTGACTCTGTCAAACGCCTTGGAAAGGTCTAAGAATGCCGCATACATGGTTGGACCTCCCTCCATGTATTTTGCGGTAGTTTCCTTCAAAAAAAGGATCGCGGTCTCTGTTAAGTAATTGCTTCTAAATTCATGCTGCCTATCATCCAGAATGATATAATCTTTAATCCTATTCAGAATTCCATATTCAAACAACCTAAGAAAGACAGATGACATCATCACCGGTCTATAAATATTGAAATCACAACAATTTCCGTATTTTTCTTTTATAGACAGTGTGGGAGATATTGCACCTAGTACACATACTCTTCTGAAGAAACTACATCTTCTCCCGGAAATCAAAATGATCGAGGTTCTCTGTATGGAGGGAAGCGCTATGATGTGGAGATTCTTTAGGCAGGCATCTGGTAGATGGGGCTAAAGATCCGTTGAATTGAGTGGGGGCTAGAGTCTATCAAAGACTCTCGTCTTAGCAGCTTTCACTCGGAAGAATCTTGTCCCCACTCAATTCGATGGAGCTTTAGCCCCATCTGTCCGATGTCTGCCTAAAGAACCTCCACATCTATAGCGCTTCCCTCAATACAGACAACCTCAATCATTTTGATTTCCTAGAGGACATTCTATGTTCACTGGTGTTGTCTTTTATTTAACACTTCTACTCTCCCATTAATTTTAATTCAAATTCTTTCATTATAAATAACTCTCAATTTGTCATGTTCAACAAGCATCCCAGTATAGATCAAAAGTACTCCTGAGATACCTGTTGTGAAGGTAAGGCACGTTTGAGACAAACCAAAGATCAAGGGAGTGAAGAGGAATATTCCAACTAAACCTAAAGTTGCGTAAGGAATGCCCCACGGGGTATGTGAATCAGTTCAAACGGCATCTAATTATAACTTCGGTATTAACTCTGTTCAACTCGATTCTTTTCATTGGAGGAAAGTTGCTTGCCAGGAAATTTATAATGCGAGTAGAAAAAAGATAACGGTATTTATATATGACGGGGTTTATTTAAATTCTAGAAACTTGATGTTTGTGATGTTGGAGTTGGGGTATGAATACAAGATAGTGATAAAATTCGCATATTTTAATGTGTATACAGATAAAATATTCGAAATTTGATATAAACTGCCTATATTAATATATATATATATAATTTATATATTATATCTAATTATATATATATATATTATATAATATATAATATATATTATATATATATATTCTATATGTATATATATATATATTTATATATATTTATATATATATAATTTATATATATATAATTATATATCTATATATATATCTAATATTATTTGAATTCCTTTTCGCTTCACTTTATCACAATAAAAAATATATTCTTATGGTAAAGGCTTTTACTGTTAATTTTTTTATAAATATATAATATATAATATATTATACTATCTATATATATATATATTATATATATTAATATAGAGTATATATATATATCTACTATATAATAATATTATATATTTTGTATTATGTTTGTACTTTCCATCATTGATACCTTTGTATGCTGTATCTCCATACCTCTTATTGTATCTTTACATATTATATATATATTTATATATATATTAATATTAATATATTATATATATATAATATATATATATAATAATATATATTTATATATATATATATATTATATATATATAATATAATAAAAGATATTATTATATATATAATTATATCTATTTATATATACTATATATATATTTATATATGTTTATATAATATTTATTATATATATATATTCTATAAATATATATATCTATTAAAATATTATATATATATAATCTATAATATATATATTATACATTATAAATAGTAAGTCACATAAAAGAAATTGTATATAATTGAACCATGATTCACAGTTCATATTCAAATATTCAATTTTGTCTTTGATAAAAATTAATTTTCGTCAAAATTTTCATGAATATGTTTATCGACGAGTTGTGTTTTAGCGCTTCGACCTTTTCATGGTGCGTAGATGTTATGATATGAGATTTAACTAATAGAATTCATGTGTCGGTTAATTTGTAAGTTTTTGGTTTACAATTTTCTTTCACTTAATAATTATATTGACGACATTCAATGTTGGTTTCAATTAATTAAAACCCAATATAGAAATACTAATTACCAGATGGTTAATATTATATATATTATAATTATTATTTTTATATATATATACTATATATTATATAATTTTATATATAATAAAAGATTATAAATACTATATAAATACATTATATATGTGCATATATTGATACCTACATTATGTCAATGCATGTAATTCATGTCCATATTTTGGCAAATTTTTAAATGGATGTTTCGGGTATATAACGTTACCATTATTTCACTTAAATAATATATGTATATAACGGAAAAAATAAAAAAAATGAACTAATATCAAACTCTAAATACTGAATGAACATAGATAATGTAAATTTAAATTAATCACCGAAGATATTACCAGTTGTAAGGTAAATGATTATGAGAAGGCGAAATGCAAACTAAAGTGACAAAATTTGTTAAAGTGGGGAAACAGAAACAAAATTACCTGGTTGGAAATATATTAAAGAAGTAAGTATTTCTACGGTATGTACGCGGAAACACACACACTCACAAATTTACACATGCAAAAGCAATTAAGGAGAGACTTATCTAAACCTTTCCCTTAATCCATCAGGCGAAACTCTACTCCTACATTACATTCAAGATTTCTATAAAAAAAATTAAAAAAAACAATTATTTTCTTTGCCTCCCCCCCCCCCACCCCCCGAAAAAAAAAAGGAAAGAAAAAAAATAGAACATTCTCATAATTTTTTTTCAAGAATTATGATGTATTTAGAGCATAATACTCGAGAGCTATTACTAATAAATTCGGTTTAGACACCTATATTTCAAAATTTATATTTTGAAAAAAAAAATCTTTTTTTTTTTTAAGAAAAACTTTTTATCACGCCTGACACCACCACCTTGCATTGTAACAAAACCTTCAAAATACAGGTCATTCTGTTGAGGTGTATATATGTAAGGTTTGTGCTCAATTTGAAGGTTGTAAAACTGTTAGTTGTTTTTTATTGAATTTTTCATGTAACTCATGTTTCAAAAAATATGAAATGTGAAGAAAACAGCTAAACCTTTTGGAATTTTATTTTCTTTTTTTTTTTTAAACAAGTAAAACATTTATTATTATTTTTCTAAATTGCTCAGGTCCACCTTTGATAAATTCTTTTTACCACCCAAAAGAAAATATATATTTTTTTTTTTACTCCGGTTCCGGCTTCGACTAAGGTTTAGTACGATTTGGCAATAATTTTTTCACTTACAAAAAGTATTTCTTGAAAAATTTTATACTCCGGCTCCGGCTCCGGCTCCGGCTCTGGCTCCAGCTCCGGCTATGGTTTTTACACTATTTGAAAATGTTTATTAAGCCTAAATATTATTAATTTTTTCCCTACACAATATTTCTTGAAAGAAAAATATCCGGCTCCGGCTCGGCTCGGCTCTGGAGCTTACCTGTGTTCTGCACTGTTCGAAATCTGCTTCAGTTACGTTCTGGCAGGTTTTTTCACTTACAAAAAATATTTCTTGAAAAAATTTATACTCAGGATTCGACTCCGAGCTCGGCTCGACTATGGTCTCTGCCTGTTTGAAATTTTTAGTACTTCTGGGCTAACAATTTTTTCGCACCTAGAAAAATAATTGTCTTGAATTCTATACTCTGGGCTCCGGGCTCCGGCTCCGGCTCCGGCTCCGGCTCTCGGCTCCAGCTCCGGGCTATGGTTTTTACACTCTATTGAAAAATTGTTTAGTACGCTCTGCCAATATTATTAATTTTTTCACCTACACGAAATATTTCTTGAAAAGTTTTTACTCCAGGATCGGCTCCGGCTCCGGCTCTGGTCCTCTGTGGTTGTCTGCACTGTTCGAAATTGTCAGTACGTTCTGGTGGCAGGAATGTTTTCACTTACAAAAAATATTTTTGAAAAATTTATTACTAGGATTGACCGCTCGGCTCGACTATGGTCTTGCACTGTTGGAAATTATTTGTACATCTGGCCTAAATTATTCACCTAGAAAAATATTCTGTGAAAAAATTATACTCGGCTACGGCTTCCGGTCCGCTCGGGCTCCGGCTTACGGCCATCGTTTCTCCTTGGTTCTGTCTTTTGAAAATTGTTTTCCAAGCTCTGCAATAATTTTTTCACCTAACAAAATATTTTTGAAGATTATATTAATTAGAAAAGTCGGCTCTGGCTCCTACTATGGTTTCTGCACTGTTTGAAGAATTGCTCAGTACGTTGAATTATTTTTTTACCTAAAGAAAATTTTCTTGAATTTCCTAAAGGTTTCTTCATATGTGAAATGGACTCCAGCAAGCCTATTTGGCAATAAATTTTTTCACCTAAAAAATATTTATTGAAGAGAAAATTTATACGAATCCGTCGCCGGCCTCCGACTAAGGTTTCGCAATATCTCAAATTGTTTCAGACGTTTAATGGTATAAATTCTCACAAAAAAATATTTTCGAGAAAAAATTTATACTAGGATTTAGCTCCAGCTCGCTCCGGGTCCCGGGTCACGGGTCCGGGTCCGGCTCGACTCCGGATCCGCGCGACTAAGGTTTCTGCCACTATTTTTTGAACTTGTTTGCAGTCTTTTGGCCATACAATTATTACTAAAATTTTCTTAGAAAAAAGAGAAAATTATTAAGCAGACATACAGCCTCTGGCCGGTTCTGGCTACTGGCTTGGTCCGGCTTCGACTCGGTTGTCCGGTTATTTGCTGAGTAAAGCGGAGCTGGTTGGAAGTTAAAATATATAAAAATAAGATTTTCTGTAGTTATAAATAAACATTTTTATGAGCTGAACTGAGTTGCAATCATTGGACATGATTGCAATTTTTTTAGTCACACCTAAAAAATTTGTATCTAAAAATCATTTGAATTTCTCAAAAAATAATCACACCATGATGTCCAGGATGTTTTTTTTAGTAATTTAGATATTGAAAAACCGTTCCACTTTGATTTATGACTTATTGAAACAGTCGTTTGTCTTAGATTAGTCATACCCCTATGCATGTTAGAGGGAGATAGAAGATAAAATCTTATTTGTTCGGTTTTAGGAAAGATTTAGATACATAAAGATTATTTCTGTCGAATTGATCATTGGCAGGGGCTTAGGGAACTAAAGTTTTTATGTACAATACGGTGATAGGCAGATAGGACTTCAACTATTACTTTGAGGATCTCGAACTCTGGAGAGTTTTTATAGAACTCGTTTACCATACAGCCCAGTATTCCATACGGAATATGCCTTTCAACATACAATTACCCTTTACCATATAAATTAGTTACTACCTCTTACGGTCAGATGACAGAAGACTGGGACAGAAAGACCATTGACAGGACTTACTTCTAATTTTTGATATTTTTTAAAAGAATTAATAATAGGTTTTTCTTTTCTTTAATCCCTCTCTTTACTTATTAAATGTTTTTGAAATTGCACTGTTACTAGTTCATCATATATATGTGTGTGATACAGTAGTGATGATGTAAATGTTGGCACTGGACACATAGGACACATAAGACTTTGTAAGTACAATTGTTAACTCCTAATATACACTACATATTACCTACTCCACTATTATAATAATACCATTATTAATAATACGATAACTATAATATTTAATATATAACTATACTCCGCTAATATCTACCTCACATAGTAGTATACTATACTCTAATAGGCTATAATATATCCTATATTATATAGTATTATTATATATATATATTATATATATTATATATTCCAACAAGTTATTTTTGTTTCAGTTTCCCAACTTTAACAAATTTTGGATCCTTTAGTTTTCATTCGCCGGTATTTCTATGAATGGAACTTAAGCTTATTTTAGAATATTTTTCGCTACGCTGCTTCTATGTTACTGTGTCTGGTTCATTCAATTATATTATAGTTTTTATATTAGTTAATTTTCATTTATTTCTTTGTTCTATAATCATTATTATTTAATGATGTGGGTCAGCCGTTATGTAAACGACAACCGTCAAGCATTTTATAAATGTTTGCCGACAACCCAAAATTATGCATTAAATCTTCTATTCATATACCTTAAACACTAATCTATGGGTTATATATAAAGATATACATAAGCTTAACAACTATATTACTTTATCTATATATATATATACATATGATATATATATTAATACCAAACTATATATACTCTATACTACTCGTTATATACTTATAATATACTACCGCTTATATAATATATAGGGATATATAATATAAGATATATATATATAATATTAATATATTATATATAGATATAATATTTATCTACTATATATTATCATAATATATAGGTAGTTGATGATAGTATATTTGTAGATGAGTTATATAATATTGATGTGTTTAAAAAAATATATATTAATAAGTAGTAGATATATTATATATATATATATATAGGTATATACAGAGTAACTAAATATTATATATATTATATATAAATATACATTAATAATGTATATATATTATATATGGATATATATATATATATATTATATATATATATATAATTTCGAATATATATATATATGTATATATAATTTAGTGATGCAATTTAGAGATAATATATACTAATATATATTAATATAGAGTATAATAATAAGTATATTAATAATATAATAATAGGTGTAATATATTATATATCATATATATATTTATATCTTGTGCGTAATAAATATATATATAAAAGGTATAATATAGGCCAAATTGATATATTAGTATACTCTATATATATACTAGGAGAAGTAATATAATATAACAAAATAGTTCCTTCTATTAGCATCAATCATAACATTGTTTTTATTTAAAGAATTGTAATATTATCTATGGATATGTGTGTTGTGTATATTTTAAAATAATATACAATTTTATTTTCACTTATATTATTTTAATATATTTCGATCTGAATTAGTATTTAACTGAGACAATATATTTTTTTAACATTAAAGTTTTATTTATTATAATTATTCGTGTTACGTTTTTTATTGTATTTATATATATAATTAAGTATTACTTTATATTTTATAATAAGTACTCACTTTTGTTATGTTTAAAATGATGATATAACTTTGAAGGGGCTCATATCCATATCTCTCAACAGATCTCGAATAATATGACTGTACTTCTCATCTTGATTAAAAATATGTGTGATATAATTATAATATACGTATTTATAAAGGGTAATCAATTAGTATTAGCAATATTATAATCAACTGATCTCTATGTAGATCCCGATGGAAATACGAGAGATTTTAATATTTGTGTCATAATATACATAACTGTGCTCAATTTAATTATTTATTCAAAAGGACATGACTCTCTACTCTCTTCTGATTAAAACATTATTTTCGTCGCAGAGAAATATGGCGCGAAGAGAATTGTTGCTAGCATATAACTTATCACTGAGTTTTAGGTATATTGTGTCAATAGGGCCTTCTCTTTTTGTTATATCTTTGCACTAAAGCGTTTTTGGCCTCAGATTATATGGCTCAATTTTTATCTTGTGTGATGACATTTATAAAAAAAAAAGGTACTATGGTCTGTATTAGACAAGAAATCCATTGTATTCTTATTATCATTTTTTTATTAAGATATCATTTCAAATAGAATATAACTATGTCTAGGTATTCAGGATAAAGTAATCCCTTTTAAAGCAGGTAGAAGTATAATGTTTTCCTTACTTGTGATTGGTTGGGCGTTAATCCTGGTTTCTATCTTTATTATATTAATACTAGTTGTTCTATACAAGAGTCACCAGTAATATATACGAGTCATTATATTATTATATTCAATCATTTTATTTAAGTCTATTTGTAATAAATTTAATACGTTGTTCTTCTAAACTTGAATTTTGAGCTTGAACTTTATTCTAAATCTCTTTTTGACCAAACTCATTTTTAAAAATCATAGTCATCTTTAGTTGTATTAAGACGAGTGGCAAGTTATCTGATTATGTATTAAATGTTGATTTTATATTTAATCATATATGTTGTGTATATGTATACTAAATATTTATATAAATACTTACAATATATAGGTTAAATATTTATTATAATTTCAAATAGAATGTATAGAATTAAATATATTTAAATTTTCTCTATCTTATTCATAAAGTCTTAACCACCAGGGTAGCTATAGCATCGTAGATCCTCAACCTGGCAATATGGTCAGCTGTCCCGCCGCCGCGTGGCTCGCCGCAGGCGTCAATAATTACCGCGTCTCCTCGCGGTGCGTGCTAGCCGCAGGGCGCTATTTTTTTTCTATGATATAATTATTATGCTGAAGAATTAGATAATCTAATATTTTATATTTGAAGTTAATTATATACTAATTATAATATATATTATTAATATACTTAATATATATATATATATATATTAATTATTATTATATATATATATATATATTATTCTTTAATATTAATTACATATTGTTTTAATATATTATATTATATATTAATATATATGTCTCAATGTCCCCAAATTTTAGATTGTTCATAACTGCATTTGACTGACTACTATGAGATACGCTTTTTGTGAGCATATTTATTACTATTAATATATATTTATAATTAATATTATATATGTCTTATATAATATTAGTATTATATATATATTATATATATATATTAATATTATATAATATATTATATATAGTATATATATAATAATATAATTATATATATATATTAGGGGTATAGGTTAATGTGGGGTTCAATTATGTAACTTGCCATGCTAGATGCCAAAATTAGTTTGGAAAAGTAAAATGATATTCATAGTATATGTAAAGTTGAGTGTAGTGATTGAATTGGATTTGAGGTGAGATATTATTGTACTAATTGAATTTTTGATTACTTAGTGTAAGATAAAAGGATATTCATTGATTGTAAGTATTAGTGGTAATGAAATGGACGTAATCAGGGAGGTTGTTTGTGAATGGATTATATCTCAAATCATTATATGTTTTTTATATACTGTGTATAAGATTGTAATGTTAGTGGAGGAATGGATGTAGAAGGAAATGCTCTCAGAAGGAAAGGGGAACTCAAGAGATTACGCGCTTGATGGTTTCAAAAGTGGCGGCTTTTTGGTGCTATGAGTAGGCAGAGTAGGCAACGGCTACTTGTTCTTATGTGTAATCTCATCACAAAATATTTAAAAGTCAGTCTCCTATATACTATTATATATATATATAAATTATAATATAATATAATGATTAAGTTAATATATTAATTATTTATATATAAGTAGTATTATATATGTATAATATATATATATATATTAATATTATATATAATTCTTAATAATCTATTCGGCGCTGAGTATAAATATAGCGCTATGCTAGGGCGACATAGTCGTGCGGGAGGGTATATACTCAGCTCTGTGGTCATATTTGCGAGGTTCTCCGTTTATGGCTCCGGAACAGTCGTCATTGCAGCAGAGGCGAGTGCGCACGCTTTTCCTTATTGCGTAGCGGGTCGTGAGGGCCTCATGCTGAGCCCTGGTGGATTGCTTAAGTGTGGTCAGTGAATTATATGATCTTATTCTCTAGTATCTGTGAATCTTAAAGTACTGATATTTTTAAATGACTTTTAGGTACATCTCCTGATATTTGTAACAGTGCTCGAGTTCGATCTCTTATTATTAGCAATGATCTATTTATTATAAAATTAGATTTACTCAAAGAAATAGAAAATGTTTATTCTTCTTCTATATCGATAGATATATAAGTGGTGCATACAAACAATTATGAATGTTTGCTACAGCTAAACATCCTATATGATTTAACTATGATAGTTTATGGTCGTCACAAATGGATGTAAATTAAATAAACCATACGAGCACGCAAATACAGTATATGTTTATGCTAATCAATCGATTTAGATTATTACTAGAAGTGCTCGTAATAATAATAATTTCTGCGAAACTGAAATTCTGAGCTATTTTTAAAGTAAGTTTTAATAATTTTAGGCATATATTGCGCGGAAAACTCATTACTACTATAGGAATATTAACATTTCTTGTATTTACCTCGGTGTAAGGATATACTTTCCGGATCCGAATGTTTACAGTATTGAAAGGGTTTATATTGTATATAAAATTAATATAATAATACTCTCTATGAATGTTAGTTGGCCATGGTCTCTATCTCGGAGCGAAGGAATTATTGTACCGATCTCGGAGCTCGGCCTCTGATAGCTCTATGGTATAGGATTAAAATTTAAACTAAATCTGAAATGTCGTGCTAAAACAAAATGTGGTGCGAAAAGATATGAAGAATATATATGCATATTAAATCGAATGGACACAATGAGAGTTGCGTTGTGTAGTGTAGCAGAGATACATATGCTGGAATCGTCTATATTAGAGTAGTGAAGTAAGTGTCACTGTCTATTAATCGTGAAGTGGTTGTACGGTTGAAAAGTTTGAAGATTAACTTTTAATGATACACCTTGCAAGCAGAGGAATATGTTTCTAAAGAACATGCGCGCGGTGTAGTCAAATTGATGATGCGCATATATCATCGCATTTAGCCATAAGAGAGACTGCGTATATATTAATAATATTGCAAAGGAACATTTTATATAAGGAGAGGAGTTAAAGTTATAAGATTTTAGGCCGCTAATCTTCTGATTAAAGCAGGACTTCTCTTCTTGTGTGGGCAAGTTGTCTAGTTTTTTCATTACTCGCTGATTGGCTTAACGGAAATTCGATGTATTCTGATGATCTCAGGTGTTTATGAGTTGTTATTTGGTTTGTTAAAGTGTAATTGAGATAGCGTATAACAATTATCCGATAGAGAATCTTATATGAATTATAGAATAGCTCTATGGACACAAATCCTTGATGCTTTTGTAAAGATTGTTTTATTTCGTCGCGACGTGGCAATGCAGTCTCAAATTCTGTGTTTTATTTATGATAGTTAATTAGTTAGATTGTTTTTGTTATTATATAATTTTTTTCAGGTTGCATGTTGTTTGGTTTAGTATTTGTATGACGATTTGTCGATATTTATTTAACTAATTATCGTCAGTAGAATGGTGTATAAAATATTACAGAGATCTCTACGCACTTAAGAAGATAGAGATATCTCTACATGTTGAGCCAATTATATGACAACATGACTATGAGGAGGCTCTTTTCATAGTTGTTCGTAAGAGTAGAATACTGGTAAGAAGCACTTAGTTATCAGCTATTGTATACAAATAGTAGTGGCAATTGACTATGCATGCATCAGGCCGATCTGAGTGTATGAGGGATCAAGTACTGATCGGAGGATTTATAACGTTTATAGATTCTAGATATTTCATTATTATTTTTTTTATAGTTCGTAGCATATACATTGTTACATGTCAAGTAAATATGAAGGTTTATTAGTGTGGCTATGGTGCTGCTACTTCACCTGTTATTGTGTGAATTGCTTATCGGTTATACGTAAAGATATAATATATATTTTAGTATTGTGGCGCCACATATTTCACCGCTTTTTCGATCCGTTATTTTATAAAAACGGTTTTCGATGATGTCTATTCAATATTGATCCAGCTCTTATACATTCCAGCTTACCATTATCAGCTTCGTGCTGTTAGTCTCTATTATTTACTCTAAAAGATAAATGATATTTGATTATTATATGCTGTTATTTAAAAATTATAATAATAATTTTAGTATAATAATTTTGGAGGAGATATAACTTTAAGTATGAAATTACTTAATGTATTAAATTTTAATAATACAAGTAACCACTTTTTATTGTCATGATAAATATTAATGACAACTATTAATTATTATATGTTAGTAATAGTGATGTGATGACGTGTATATAATAGGGAGGTGTATAGGATCTTGTTATGTGTATATATATATAGTAGATGTATTTTTAATATTTTATATTGTATATTATTAGTATATAATATTTATAGTGTTGCATGTGTTAAGTTAAAATATTGTATGTAGTAGTTGTATAATAGGTAAATCTGATGTGTATCGGTAGTGATGGATTCATAAGTAAATATTCTGATGTGAGTGTATAAGTAATCTATGTGAGTGAGGTAACGATAGATCTGTATGAGTTAGTCGTGATTAACGTAGAACTTTGTGATTATATAATAAACAGTATAAATACATATAGTAGTATATATACGGATGTGAGTACTGGTAAGTTGATAATATAGTATATATAGTGTCTACATTGTGATAATGGAAATTGATACTAATAGTGTACAGTAAGGTGATGTAAATGGTGTGTTTATATATTATTAATTATAAGTATTCATAGTGGACTGTAGTGTGTGTGTTTAGTGATTACCGCCCATTTGAGTATAACTCGCTCTCGTGTGATAATGTATGTGTGATATCTTTTATGGTAAGGGTAATAAATGTCAGTGTCATTCAGTGAGATGTGTATGTAATTCGTATAGATGTTACATAGTGAATGTGTTTGATATATAAGTAGTCAAGTTATGTGTGTGATTTTGTGTACTGATTATACTGGGCTGATGCGTTGTATGTATCGTGGTATTGTTAGTGTGATTTATATACTATTAATATATATAATATTATCATATATATATATATATATATATATATAGCTATATGTTATATTAGATGTATGTTGTTGTAGTGTATAGTATATAGTATGTATGTGATGTGGTTGTGTGTTTTGTTAGGTTATCGTAGGTATTTGTGTTGTGTGTGTGTTCTATAAATATAATTAAACTAACTAATAATTAAACATTTAAATGAAGTGGTTAATATATATACATACTAAATATAGTATAATAAAAAGTAAAATAATTTAAATAATATATAATAAAAAAATAAACTAATATAATTATAATATAAATAATATATAATAATATATTAAATTTATAAAAGTAAGTCAACACTAATATAAACTATAAATTATTTAGTAATATAAAAGTGATTATGATATGATTCTAAAGAAGTTCTGAAAAAAATGCCCGAAATGTATATAATTAATAAACTCTAGATATTAAAGATCAGAAAAGTTATATGGCTCATAAGTAGAGCTAGTAAAGTTATAATAGACTCAGTAGATGCAGATAGTTAAGCAGTTATATATAAAAACATTTGAGTTAAAAGACGTAAAATGAACTTATATATGTATATAAAACAAAAGGTACATTAAATAATCCCTCCCATTAACGGTGTTATATATAGGATCAAAACCTTCATATTGATTTATGATATTACTGCCTATTTAAGGTATATATGTGTCAATTAATGTTACTTATGTAGATATGTGTAGTATCAATAAAGTCTAGTAAATTTATACACTGCTGATAGTAGGTGTAAGCAGCTGCCGAGAAGGCTTTGGATTCGATACGCGTTCCTAAGATGAGTTACGTCTAAAGCTGCAGATAAACGGAGTAATAACAAAAGGGGCATATAACTCAACACTAAAGGTGTTAAGGACACTCATAATCATTATTTTACTGATTTACATGTCTAGTTAAGGGTAAAATGATTTAGCAATTTAATTAATCCTCATAAAAAGCTTTAGATGCCCTCTTTCACAGATTGAAGGACAATCAAGAACAGGTTAAGAACTAGAAAAAACAAAGTTAAGTTATCGAAAAGACAGTCTAAAAGAAAGAAATTTCAATGTTTGGTTTAGGTTGATTTTTCAGGTATGAGCTAAAGAGCACAAAATTAAAGAATTATCATTAGAAGATAAAACTAATGAAATCCTTACATTAAAGAAATTTAGAGATGAATTAGAAACTTTAAATGGTAATTTTAGTATAGGTTTTGTAGATTGTCCTGAATATAGTGATGAATAAGGATAAAAATGCTTACTACTTTACTTATGAAGTAATTCAGCAGTTAGGTCCAGGTGTCCAAAATAATAGCTCAGTTCAAATCCCCTTAATGCAGTATTCAAGTGTAAAGGTTCCAGAACTGAAAATTACTCCCTTTGATGGAAATCCTTCACAATTTAAAAAATTTGAAATTTCTTTTAGAAATATTTATGATAAGCCTAATTTTAGCAATATTCAAAAATTTGCGTTTCTTAAACAATCCTTAAAAGGTAATCCTTTAATTCAAATTAATTGCATACAGGAGTCCGAGACCTCATATGATGAGGCTTGGGAACAACTCGAGGAATGCTATGCTTCACCTGGGCAAATTAAATTTTCTTTGATTAAAAATCTTTCAAGTACTCCCAAAGCTAATAAGTGTTATAAATCTTTACATGAATTTCAGGTATATATGAATGCCAATATAAATTTACTTAAAAATAATGAAATTAATATCGAAGATATACAATTATATATTTACTTTAACTCCTTATCAAAAGAGTTACAAGATTATTTAAGAACTTGTGGGTATAAACTGCACCAGCCTTTTGAAGAGTTTAACCGTTTACCCGCCAACGTTCCACTTTTAGGAACATGGTTTTAAACCTGTGAAAATCCGCAATACTTTTTGGGAAGATTTCTTGTTAAGTTTATAAGGAATTGGTATTTAGTTTGTGAGTCATTATTTTTCGTTGTTTTAAAATGTTATAATTTTTCTTCGCGGGTTTATTTTTATCTACTGTATGTTTAATTTTTTATAGGCTAATTAATCTTTGGTGCTATATATGTTTTGTTACATTTTTTTAAAAAAACATATATTTGCTTAATTTAAAAGCACAAAAATTTAGCTTTCTTTTGTCCTTAATAAATAAAAAATATTTTAATCCGTAATACTGTTTTTTTCATTTACATGTAATAAATATATTTTCAAACGCGTCATATTATCAATTTCAAAATCACATCAAGTCCCTAAATATTTCATATATGAAATCTTGTAGTCCACGTCTTTTTCGTGGTGAATGTTCCCAAAAGTGGAACGTTGGCGGGAATGAGTATACAATTTTGACCGTTTTCAGAATTTATCATATTGCAACATATATATATATAATATATTATATATATTTTAGGTTTATATATATGTATGGATTCTATATATATATATATATATTATATATAATATATATATATAATATAATATATATAATTTTTATTATTATAGTACTATTATATTATTATTATTATTTTGTTTTTAAAGCTTTTTTTATTATTTTAACATTGTATTATTCACCTTATGTTTTATATATGTTTAATATTATATTATCCGTTATGATAGAGAGAAGTAAGCATGAAGATATTATCCGTCGTCATTCTCAGTTTAACATCTTACTTATAATTTTCCAAATTTATCTTTGCTAAAACTTCTAAGTAGGGAAAACTTCTCGCATCATCAAATGTATTTTCATTGTCGCTGGTAATAGCAACCTTTCCTACTCTAAAGTTGCTAAGGTGTTGCCACTCCTAGACTTACTGGATAGAACCAATTGCCGAAGAGTTTTTTCTGTTCTTCCCATAATTATATAGGTAAGCAATCTGATGAGCTAATGATCATATGGCCACATATGCAAAACAATTTAAGTGAAAAACTAACCAGTATACGTTTGTTTGGTTATAAACATGCATGGATGAGTGGGCAGCTCAGATGGACATAGTCCTCTGTATTTACCTTTTACTTTTGGTTTATTCGCGTCGTCAAGTATAGGAGTCCCAAAACTATCCTTTTTTATATGGATATCGCTGTTGTTAATGAAAATGCTTGAAACATATTCCTTTTGAACCCTAATATCTAATCTCTTTTTGGTTCTTTGATTAATTTTTTTTCACTATCATTATAATTGACGATTGATTAGGTGAGCGAAACATTTTGAGCTTTCGCTGGTACTACATTTATGTAGAAAAATCATAACATGCGAGTTTGTTCATTTGGAAACCAACACAAACAATTATTAAAAAATAGGAAAAGCGAGTCATTTTGATTATTCAGTCAGTGGTATTAATGTTATTGTGTGCAAAAAGGATGAAATATAGCATCATTCTGGTGATTGCTAATGTTAACTACTACGATGCATATTATCTCAATTTCGCATCAACAGAAAAGGCGTGTAAAGGCCATGAATATTAAATAAAGATTGTTACTTTGTATTATTTTTGGGTTTAGTCTTTCTGTGTTACTTTTCTTTTTTTTTTTTTTTTTTTTTTTTTTTTTTTTTTTTTTTTTTTTTTTGTTCTTTTATTGTTTGCGTTTGTTTTCTTTATTCTTTTGTCGTTTCTTGTTTATTTATTGTTTTGGTGGTTTTTTGATTTGTGGGTTTGTCTGTTTTTTGATCTGTTGATTTATTGTCGGTGATTTATTGATTTGTTGGTTTCTCGGTTTGTCGATTTATTGGTTTATTATTTTTGTCTTTTTGTTGACCTGTTGTTGTTTTTTTGGTTGTTGTTTTTGGGGTTTTTTTGTTCTATTGTTTGTTTGCTTTTTTGTTCTATATGTTGTTCTTTTGCTTGTCCGCTTTTTGTTTTGTTATTTTTTGGTTTTTTTCTTGTTGTTTATTGTGTGTGGTTTTTTTTTTTTGTGGTGGTGTTTTGTGTGGTTTTTTTATGGTGGGCTTGTTTTGTTGTTGTGTTCTTGGTATTAAGCAAATGGAGTTTTAATTCTGTAGTTTGGAGGTTTTATTTTTTTTTTTTTTTTTTTTTGTTTTTTTATCTTTTTTTTTTTTTTTCTTTTATTTTTTGTTTTTTATTTTTGCGTTTTGCCGTATCGTTCATTACACATCAGTATAATCAGGAATGGAGGCGTTGATTTCGATGTGTGAATAAGTTGATGTGATTGGCGGTTCTTATAGGCCAATGATATAGGTCAAAAAGTGAGTTGGTGGAAATTTTTTTTTCTGGAATCATAAATTAAGTTGTCTCCATTGTAACAGCCTTTAGATTTTACCAGTACCTCAATCCTTCTTCAAGAGTTACTCATTTAGAATTTAGAAGTGAGGTTACTCGTTCTTTGATCAGAGTGGAAAGAAAAGGCAAAGACGGGTCGGTCCAACATGTCCCACAGCAAAAGCTGTTCAATATGACTAAGTAAACCACTTCTTGAGTCGCAACTAAAAAACCAGGTTGTTGTTTTGCACAAATAATAAAACATTTTCATTGGGTAGTTAATATGAATAAACGGAGGGTTACACTTTTTTTTTTGATAAAATATGTATTCATGATAATCACAAAAAATAACTAAAATGAATTACTCATATATATATTATATTTCTAATATTATGGTAGTATATGATATTGTATTGTATATATTATATTGGGTATGGATAAATTTATATTATAATATTATATAATATTATATATATTCTTTAATAATATTATATATTTAATTATATTTATACATATAACATATAATATTCTATATAGGTTATTATTAGTTTAAAAATTATATTAAGGTGAATATTATTAGTATTATTATGAATATTATATAATATATATATATATATTATTATATATATATAATATAATATATTATATAATATATATATCTATAAAAAGATTTTGGCATAGTACATTTCAAAGGCAGAATTTGTATTAAAAACATATATTAAAAAAATTTCAAGTTATTTTCCATTATGTGTACATAAGGCCGCCAACGTTCCACTTTTAGGAACATATCAAAAAACAGTCAAAATTTTTAATAATTAAGTAGAAAAATGAAACGGATTAAAAGGTAAGAGAGGAATACAGTTCAAACAAAAATATGAATTTCAAAGATTTATTCGAACATGGGTTCCATCATACGGCGGGTAAAGGGGGTTAAAAGTGCAGTTGTGCAGAAGCTATATCAAGGACTCTTGGCTGTACTCAAGAGGAAGAGTGGATAAAGCTATTAATTTGTCTGTAGTTAAGTATCTTGTTAAGTGCATTTACTTCACATGATCAATATTCTAAAAAAACCAAAATATATCTAAGTCTATATTGATTTCTTCCTGATCCAAAATTCTCAATATTTCCCTAATGAGAACGTACCTAAGAATTCAAGATTGTAGTCAACTATATGCTGATTCTTAGAGTGTAGGTTTCTGTTCAACCAAAACGGGCAAATGTATTTTTTATCAAGGTGTAGATACTTATCCTGGTAATATAGGCCATTTGAGTAGAATAAACACTTAGGTCTTTCCATTTGGTATAAAAGTGACATTCTATCCTTAATACATTAGAAGTAAATAATAGGTAAAGTTACCTTATGATCCTATGTAAAATTATTTTGTAAAAAGAGATCTCAATCTTTCAAAACAATCGGAAGAAAATACGTTTTGAAAGAAGTGATTCCTATATCTTTCACCAAAGTAATGAAAAAAAGTTAAAACTAAAGATACAAGTACAGTAAAGGTAAATACAAAAAGAGGTGAAATGTAAAACTAGTCAGGGTGCCATTTAAGTGAGAGGTAGGGTCTGGATTGGTAAAATCTCAATTCCATTCCCATCTCTATAATGTTGACCCATATGATAATTTAGGAGAAGTTTGTTAAATTTAAGGTGCATGGTTGTACTAGTTTGCCTCTCAAGATAACTTTATAACCACTGTGCTTCTGAAAAGCATTAGGTATAATTTAAAAATAGTTAATTAAATGAAGCTATAGAATTTGTAAAACTAAGAACTTAATATCAAGCCAAGGAAATAACAAATTTTATTAATTTAAAAATTTTTTATATTGAAAATTCCCAAAATCAAATAAATGCAATGGTTGTTGATACAATTCCTTTTAAGTTTCTGAAAAATTGATAGGCCTTTTGAATTATAAAAACATCTTTGCAATGGCAAGGATATAATTTAGCTTGATGACTACTCTCTAATACTGTATAATAAATTTTCAAATAAATAATAGGTGCATCAATGATAATTAAAGACTTAGACCTTAGAATATATTATTTAAAAATTGGTAAAATTGCAACAATGGGCATAACAACTCCAAATTTGGAATAATATTAATAGGGATGATGCATCTGACTACCTAAAAAACTAATAATTTAGACACCTTAATATTTAATTTAATTACTGTAGTCAATGGTTGTAGACGAATAAAGTTTAACTGAGTAATGCAACAATCGTTACTGAGATTATTGCTGCAATTTTAGTAAAAATTAAAAATCTAGAAAATGTGGGCGTTTACAATGTCAAAAAATACTTCTAACTAAAGAAACAAATGGATTTTATTGCCAATTTTTTAAGAGACTGTAAAAATAAATAAGAGGAAGGAGGTATGCAGGGGAATTCATTACCTTGAAGACAGATTATGAATAAAAGAATTTAACCCGCAAAATTTTGAGTATTCTTATGGTAGGTTAAGAACTTTAATTTCAAAGCTTAAAAAATAATAAAATTTACTTAAAAGTTCCTGTTGAAATCTTTGATCAACAAATAATTGAAATGGAATTCTCCTATCAAGTTGCCCTTATTAATGAAAAATAATGATATAGTAGTGATTTATTTTTTACCCCCACTTTTGCCAGTTTTAAGATCTAATGTAGAAAAACCACTAAAATTAGAAAATTTGTAAGTTGACCTTCCCACTGGTAAAAAATTTGCTAACAGATATAGCACTTTGAATGATGCCATTGAAGATTGTCCCTCCCTCCTTCCTCATATAGCCCGGCTTTTAATATTAAGCAGACATCGTAATAGTAAACATATTACAATTTGCAGATATTGAGAAAGCTTTCTTAATGTTACATACATCTTGCAAAAAAATTCTGATAGAGAAGCTCATAAAATATTATGGCTAAAAGAGACATTAATCAACCAGTGTCAAAATCTAATTTAATATGCTTTAATATAATAGTTGAGTGTGGGGTTTGGGAAATAAAAGTAGCTCCCTTTTTTACTTCAGGAGGCTATTCATACTCTTTTGGAATCTAAAGACACAGAAAAGGGTAATTATTTTGCACAAAGGTTTTAAAAGGTTTTATATGGATAATTAACCTTCTGTTAATTTTAAATGAAATTAAAGATATATTTGATTCATGATTATTAAATAAGTGGAATCCTTATGGGGTCTTTCATCTCTATCAGTTGGGTCTTCTAGCTGTTCTCTGAGTTTCTGAATTAAATGTTAATTGAATCTGGGATTTTAGGATTTTCATCCTGAAAATCCCTTTGAGTACTAAATTATTTAGGTTTTTTATTATGGGACAGCAGAAAATAATGATATTAACTTTCATAAACGAATTCTTTTGAAAACCAAAATAAAAAATAGCCAAATTTACCAGGAGAGAAATATTGAAGCTTCTTTGGATATCGAGCAAGTTTGTATGATCCCCTTGGGTTTGTAGCCCCAGTAGCTTTTAAACTTAAAGTATTTATGCAGAAATTAGTGTCTCAAGATCTTGACTGGGATGAAATAGTTTCACCTAACCTATTAAAAGAGTGGCATTACTATTGTAAAGATCTTTTAAAATTAACTAATATAACATTTCCCAGAATGTGGCCTTTCCTGAACTTTTAAAAGAGTTTGATGACTATAAGCTTCAATAATGTTTTTTAATGTGAGTGGCCGGAGGCTCATTTATTTGGGTGTAAAATGGTGTAAGTTGTTACTATGGTAAAAACAAAATGGTCTATAGGTTAATTATATGAAAATCTAGAATAAACACCTAAATCAAAGAAAATATATCAAAGAACAAATTTTACTTTGGCAATTTGGTCTAGGTATAATCATAATTAAATTTTATTTAAAACCTTATGAAGGCTCAAAATGGTAGGTTTTTTTGATACAGTTATTTGAACGGATTCTCTGGTAGCTGCTAATTGGATAGGTCAAAAATCTCTAAAAATGCAATCTATTTTTATAAAAAAATAGAGTATTGGAAACTCAGAAGGAGAGTGCACAATTTCCATGTAATGTGGAGGTACGTCATGCTGCAGGGGTAGAAAACCCTGCTGATTTACTCACTAGGGAATTATCGAGTAAAAGGTTTTTAAAATTTAAAACATTTTATTTAAATGGTCCATCATTTATTAAGTCTGAAGATCTATGGCCTAAAAACATTGTAAGTCAGATTAAAAAAATCCAAACCGTTATCTAATGCAGTAACACTGATACTGCAGTATGATAGAACCCAGTGGAACCTTTTTTAATGTGAAAGGTTTTCAATAGAAAATAAAATATTAAAGAATTACAAATGGGTTATGTCTTTAGATTTATAAATAATCTCAAATATTATAGGACTCATAAATTTAATCCAAAACCCAATATAACCCTTCAACAGAGAATAGATACTTTGCTTAAAATTCATAGTAGTTTTAATAAAGTAGCTTCAAATTATTGGATTAAGTATATTCAAGGTAAATTTTTCCCTAATGAATTAAATTTCCTGCAAAAAATCAAAGAAGGTAACCCTGTTAATGATCTCCCAGATCTCCAAAAGGATTTAAAACTCTTGTTTTGGATGAACATGGTAAAATACATAAGATCCATGGGCAGATACAGATATGGAGGTACAATTCCATATTCTGCAAGGTATCCTGTTGCTTGCTTCCTAAGGAACAGTCCATTTTTTACTAAGAATAATGAGCATTACTGGGAAATGTCACCAATGATCTAATGCATGCTGGTTCTACAGCAACATTGCAATATGTTAAGGCAGGAATTTTGGATACCCCCAAATAAGACAACTTGTTAGAAAGATGTTTAAAAAATTGTGTAATGGGGCTGTAAAACAATATAAATTGTAAAGGCCTATGATATTTCCCATCAGTAGGTTCCTTCTAATTAAAGAAAATTTGTAGGATAAAAAATCCCTTTGAACCACCAAGCAGTAGATTATGCTGGTCCTATTATGGTTAAAACAAACTCAAATAAAAAACCCCTCAAAAGGTTTATTCTGTTACTTTTAACCACCATTAACACACATTTCACAAGTATCCATGTTTGTCATGACTTGACTACAGATACTTTTCTAAAAGAGCTTTACCATTTATCACTAACATATTCTCAGCCAAAAAAACTTATATCTGATAATCAATCAACCTTTAAAAAGCTAGTAAATTCTTAACCCATTGGTTTGAAACTGATAAGGAAAAGGAGTATTTTGGTGAGAATGGTTTGCTTGGCAGTTCACTGGTAGTTACTCCCCAAGAACTTTGGGAGTGGTTGAGCGTATAGTGGGCTTTGTCAAAAATTCTCTCTATACTTCATTGAAAGGTAAATTAATTTTAGAAACTAATAATCTTTTCAAAATGCAAAATCTCAGAATAAGTTTTTTAGTGTTTTACCTTTATAACTTTATAAGTTTTTTTACGTATTTAATTTATTCATTAATGCAGCTCTTAGCTTTTTCTAAAGTTTTAATTAATATTATTATTTTTTGTACGTGATCTGTGTGTGTTGTGTGTGTGTGTGTGTGTGTGTGTGTGTGTGTGTGGTGTGTGTGGTGTGTGTGTGTGTGTGTGGTGATTGTTGTGTGGGCGTAATTCAGAGGGTTCTTTGGGTGGGCTGTGTATGGTCAATTGTGTGTGTTTTGTTTGTGAGGTTGTCTGTTTGAATGACTGGACAGAGAAGATGTAAGGGGTGGGCGCCCAGGCTGGGGTTTCTCTATTATGACTTTGCTAACAGTTCGTGGCTCAAAGCTAACCTATGAATCTTGTGAATAATCACCTAGCGCTAACTGCTCCTTACTAACGATTTATAACTGTCCTGATGACCCAGCTAGCCAGGGAATTCTTATTCCAAAAATAAACTTAATATCTCCAAACTATAACCTTTTCTATATTTTCAGACTAAATGGTGGATGAAGTCTGTTCCTACATAAAATTAACACTTGTAACACGTCTTGAGAAATCTTAGAAATCTCCTAATATTCGATAGTATCTGTGGCATTATAAAATCTATATCTCCCTACTACTACCATTATCTTGTTTTTCTGCTACTTTCTGCTACTGGAAACAGATTTTCACCTCCTTTTTGAATGTCTTACTACTTCTCATGAAGACTGTTTACTATCTTCCATACCAAATGCTGAGATCACCTATTTAGGTGATTTCCACGTACATCCACACTGAGAGGTTGGGCTCCTCTCACATACTGATGCAGGAGGAGAGGAGGCCAAACATTTCAGTGTTCTCAACGATACTGGAACAGTTAATTAAAGATCCTACACACATACCAGATCGTCCTACCCAAAATACTTGAACACGCTTGATTTATGTTTCATCACTTAACTCCTTCTTCGATAAAATACACCATTTTCCCTCCTACCGGTAACTCTGACCACAATTTGTAGCTCTTAATTTTTAGAAAACTTTTTTTCTCCAGCATCTCCACCTATGCCCAAAAGTACTTTCCCCTGGCATCTTTAATACGGGCTAAATTGGGGGGCGTTGCCGTCCGATTTTCTGTTGCTAAACATGCTATGAGTGAATGCTTGCTTTGAACCATCCGGAGGACGAACTTCGGTCACCCGCTGAAAAGTGGCGTCCCCAGTAATACGTTTGAGGGTAGTGAAGCGGGTTTCATTCCATCTTCCAAACTAAATCTTTATTCTGCCACAAAAATCCAATGGTTTCCGATGGGGAAATGGTTTCTCGCTCCATTCAGGAGAGAGACATATAGCGTATCGGGCATGGAAGAAACTCCTTTCGTTCTCTCCTATCACTCTTCCTAATTTCCATTCTGCTCGGAATCGTTTGCAGGGATATTTATTCGACAGGCTAAGCGGCGCTTTCACTAAAAGAAAGTGCACAACACCTACTTGCTTCTCCTACTGATAAAATTTTCTGGCCTCTTTGGCAAAAAACAATCTCTTAAATAACTTTTAAATCTGCCCTTTCCTCCACTTATTCCGCTTATGCACGGTTCTGTAGCTAACTTCACTACTGAAAAAAGGCTAATCTTTCGCCTTCCTTTTTTTCATCATAAATCCTACCCTGGAATCGAATTCCGGCAAATCCCTCCTCCCTGCTTCTCCTTTCCTCAGGTTCCTTATGCCTCTTCCCGTTGATTACGCTTGATCGGGTGTATGGGATTCTGGAGATTTATGAAGGTCAGGAAGGCTAGTGGCCCGGATGCATTCCCATCCCCGTGTCTCTGAGGGAGTGTGCTTTATTCCGAGCTGGCCCACATGTCCTCGATCAACTCTACTCTCTATGCCCTAATACTTGTACATTTCCTCAGTCCTGGAAGCGCGCATATGTCCAACCAATGGCCCGAAAAGGGCATAGCCGCTCTGATCAAAATATATCTAACTATCGTTCCTATAGTCTCACTTTGTATTTTCTTATCTAAGAATACTTGAAACTCTTCTTAACTCTCATTTCCTGGATCATCTGGAGTCCTCAACTTTCCTTCTTCAGATCAAATCAGTAATGGCTTTCGACGCACCTCGAGGTCAACTGGGTGACATAAACTATCCTATCTTACTAGATTTATGGTCTTCAGCTTAGGGACCTTATGGGGAGTCTTGGGTGGTGGCAATCGATATATCAAAGGCTTTTGATCGAAGTATGGCATGCGTCCGCTTACTCTCTAAGCTCACCTTCCTTTGGGTTTCCATCCTCTACTTACTGCTTACTCTTGCCAAGTTTTCTCTCTGGTCGCTCCATATCAACACTCGTTGAATGGAAGCGACTTACTTCCTCCTTTCCTGTTTAACTTGTGGTGTTCTCAGGGTTTCTGCTTTTCTCAACTTTAGTTGCTTACTGTTTGCATCAACCGATCTCCTCAAGCTTGTACTTTCAACTCTGTTCACTTCTTATGCCGATTGAAACTCAACTCTCCATCTCCACTCCTTTCAAATCTGCTCCCTCTTTTGCCTCTAAGAGTGCCTCTCGTCTTCAGCTTTCTGATTCTATTCTTGCCGACATGGATGGAATTTCCCGGTGGGGTCGTCTCACCTTTGTGAAATTCAACTCTTTGAAAACTCACTTCTTTTACAATCTCCCTCTCAAAAACACCTCCCTAACTTTACCTCTTTTTCGAACGGTTCATAAACGTCTCCACCATGTTGCACATAAACATTACTTGGTCCTGAACATAAAACAAAAAATTAACTTGGAAACCTCATATCACAACGGTGTTACGGTTGTCTCAAAGAAAACTGAGAGTTCTGTTTCAGGTCGCGCGAATGTTTTTCTTTCTGCACAGCTACTCCAGTTTATTAAGGGCCTTATTCGCCTTGTTTGGAGATACTGTTCTCAGCATCTGGGGGCTCCGCTTCCATACCTTCTATTGGAACAGATGTTGAGTCTAATAAGCTAGAGACTACTTAACTGTCACCTAACTTTCTAACTCTCGTTGGACCCTCTTAGTCGTCTGCGACGTGCGTTTGGCGCACTATCGTCTTTTCTAGTAGGTACTTAAAACGCGTAGATGCTCAGAGGAGTTGGCCACATCGCATTCCACCTCCATTGCGTCGCCCTCGCAATACAAGGGGTGCCATGCTCTCGCAAGCATTTTGCGTGAGCATTGAAAATCCCAGACTCGTTCGTTGTGGTGCCTCCTTCTTTCCAGCCACTTCTGTTCTGTGGAACTCCTTGCCATCTTCTGTTTTTCCTACTGTATTTAATCTTCCTCTCTTTAAAACCCATGTCTGCGCACACCTGAGAGATTTGCGTTAGGCTTGGGCTTGGGTGAGGCTTTCCTGACTTAACTACAGATACTTTTCTAAAAGAGCTTTACCATTTATCACTAACATATTCTCAGCCAAAAAAACTTATATCTGATAATCAATCAACCTTTAAAAAAAGCTAGTAAATACTTAACCCATTGGTTTGAAACTGATAAGGCAAAGGAGTATTTTGGTGAGAGTGGTATTGCTTGGCAGTTCACTGGTAGTTACTCCCCAAAAACTTTGGGAGTGGTTGAGCGTATAGTGGGCTTGGTCAAAAAGGCTCTCTATACTTCCTTGAAAGGTAAATTAATTTTAGAATCTAATATCACCACCTTAGTAAAAGAAATTATGCACACTATAAATGCAAGGCCTCTTACTTATGTTAGCTCTAATGAAGATCCCTCCTATGAAGTAATAACTCCTTTCAAATTAGTATTTGGACAGGATATAATTAAATATAATTTTTTAACTATGCCTGACAATGAAATTTCATCCACTGATATGGGTGAAAAGTTAGATCCCACCTTTGAAGGTAATGAAAAGAAATTAATTATTAAAAATTTTAAGACATTAACCAGTCAGGTAGAATTAATAAAGAAAAAATGGAGAGAAGAGTATCTTTTAGGTTTAAGAGAACTTGAGAAAAAAAAACAGCATAAACTCATAGGTTCAAGTAAAGTACCTAAAATAGGTGATCTTTGTCTAATAAATTAGGCAGCTAAAACTGCAAAGTTCTTTTGGAAAATGGCTAGGATAGTGAATTTGCATCCTGATGATGAGAGTATTATTAGTAATGTTACAGTGCAAACTGGTTCTGGAAGCCAAAAATCAAAAAAGACATTTTGATAATCTATATCCCTCTAAATGAAATTCCTCTTAATGACGAACATTAACCTGACAGACCTTTACCTAACCAGTACAAAAATGTAAAATAGTTCTCCTGAAAGACTGATTTCTGCCCAAAAAAGGTATTCTGCTAAATACAGATGAAGCAAAATAAAAAGGCTCATTAGGCAAGATCGTTATTTAGATTTAAGTTATGTGTAGGTTTAATCTGTGCTGGAGAAAAAAAAGGTTACTCCAGCTGAACAGTAAGTAAGTAGTAAATAGTTTCTTAGGTTTATAAAAAAAAAAAAAAAACTAAACAACTAAAAAAAAAAACTTTTTTTTTTCCCTTTAATATATATACAGGAATTTTGGAGAAATTTATCAATGACTTTGGACTGTTTTAAAATTTATCTTTAAATGGTAAACAGAAGAATTTATTTGGCCAAAAATAAATTAACAAATTTAAATAAATTAAAACTATATCTTTTCTAACTTTTCTAAAAAAGAAATTGATGCTTATGTTAAGAAAGGGAGTCTTGTTTTAGTTGACCAAAGTCCATAATCATGACAAAAAATTAAAAAAGATTAAGTATAAATGACGAAGCGATAAACCCATCACCAAAGGGCAGTCTGCAGACTGGAAGATCATGCGAAAAAAGTTGTCCTACTTTTTTTGATCCGTTTGTTTGGATAAACTTGTAAAAAATTAATATCATCTTGTAGCTTACGTTGTTCACTTTTTTTTTAGACAACGTTCAGCGTAGATTTTTTTTTCAGCTTTGATTTGTTTACTACAATTCAACAAGCATAAAACAAAAACTTAAACCTATCAGCGGGTTGCAGCGTAATCATGTGGTTCATATAAACTTACACAGAAACTTAAAAGGTAAGACTTTTTTTTTATTAAAGCATTATTTTTTATTTAACTTCATTAGCATTATTCATCCCTTTCTTTTTATAAATCAAATTCAAAATAAATATTAAAATTTTTGTTAATAATACTGTCGATATTATAGTTATTTTTATCACTGGTTATTGAGTTTTTGATGTTATTGTTGCTATCATTGTTGCGATTGTTTTAATGTAATTGCTGACTGTTACAATTGTCTTCCATAATGTTTTGATTTAGCAAGCTGAATCTATGTAGCAAAACTTTATATCTGATGTTGCGCTGCACAGGACCAAAATGCACGTTGTTGCTCATAAAAAAATGTCTAATTTTGCCCCTAACTCTGAAATTAATTATGCTAACCTACTTTGCGATACGGAGGTGATTAAAATTGATACATTTAATGGTACAGAATGTCATATATTTTTAAAAAAGCTAAATGTTCCGGCACTAAACATAAGGAATGTAAGAAAAACTTTAATGAATTTATCTGTCTCTTAAGAATTTTGGACCTTGATTTTTTCTATCGTAATTTTGAATGAAAAGTGGCTCACGAGTGACTCAACGTTGGCTTTACTATACCTAACTACTTGTCCTATCATATTTATAGAGATAAATACAGGTTGTATTTCTATATACCATAGAAATAACCTGCAATGCAACTTATGAGAAGACTTGGGAATTGTTAAAAATGCGTTTGAGTCTTCAGCTATTGAATTAACGGTGGACAGGAATTCATATTTGATTGTTGAAATTTACAGAAGAATTGGAAGTCTTGTTGATTTTAATGAATGCTTCTCCCATCAATTTATTGATAAGTTAAGCTTTTGCAATAAAATTTAAAGTCGGTTCAGGAGCAAAAAGTATATCTTTATTTGCTGACAATAAATATTCATGCCGCTTAGGAATTCGAAACCTATATATTTCTCTCCAAAAATCTTCATCAGCTTATTTCAGTTCCTACTCGTTCTGTATCAGAGTCTAGTACATTACTGGATCACATATGGACTAATGTACTTTATATAATTTCTTGAATTTTGTTGTGAAATGCTCACTGTCTGATCATTATCCAACATGTTGCTCTATGACAGATGGAACTAACGAAAGTCCCCATAAAACAGTAAGGATCAGGAATATTACAGAACGAGCAGTTAATACTTTAAAGAGAGAAGTAGCATCCTTGAAGTATATTGTTTTGGATGGATTAAATAGTGGAAACATTGATGAAGTATTTGCGGGATTTGTAATGCGGTTGGAGGATTTTGTGGCTGGGGTCTTCCCCATTGTTGACAAAAAGTTCAACCAAAGATCGTTTAAAAGTCCGTGGATTGCCAATAAGTTGCTGTTGTGCATTAGAAAAAAACATAAACATTTTAAGCTTCATAAAATGGGATTAAAAGATAGCGCGAGTGATGCCACTTCAAAAATCTGGTAGTCGTGATATACTCAGAAACTTCAGACCTATTTCAATCCTTTCAACAATAACTAAGGTATTTGAGAAGCTTATATATAACAAGCTTACATTTTACTTTATTAGAAATTTCTTTATCTTTTCTCAACAATTTGGATTTGTGAAGGAGAAGAGGATTCAAGATGGAGTTTTGTCACTTTTGCATGATGTCAGTGAGACCTTGTCTCGGAAGGAACAAACCGTTGCAGTTTTTCTGGATTATTCCAAAGCATTCGACACAATTGACACAAATACACTTATTGTCAAATTAGAAAGATATGGTATTAAGGGTGTTTGTCTTGAATTCATTAAGTCTTACTTCAATAGCAGGAGACAATATGTCCAAGTGAATGGTCTGCAATCGGGTCTTAGAGTGGTTGAGGCGGGTGTGCTCCAGGGATCGTGCCTGGGACCTTTATTTTTCATAATATATATTAATGATCTGGTGAGAACTATTTTTAATGTAAAACTGTCATTATATGCAGATGACACAGTTATATACTTTTCGGGCAGAGATTTGGATTATATTCAGAATGTTATCAATGACGAGCTACAAAAAATTTTCAGATGGACTTGCGCTAATAAATTGTCTTTGAATTTTGTAAAAATGAAAGGTATGATCTTCTCACTCTCTCCTAATGTAAGAGCTAACCTTCATTTAAATGGTACTGAAATAGATATTGTAAAATCTATCAAATATCTAGGCATAATTTTACAACATAATTTAAAATTTGATGAAAATATATAACTACTGTGTAAGAAAATTAATAGAAACAATGGTATCCTGTTTGCACTGAGAAATTTAGTTTCATTCAAGGTTTTGACTAGTCATTACTATTCTTTTATTTATCCATTCCTGAACCTACATTTGTTGGCTTGGGGTGGATCAAATGATAATGCTTTGAGACCAATTATTGTTGCAAAAATAACGTGCTGAGAAATATTAACTGCAATGATATTGTTCATACCGCTGAAATGTTTGCAGAGCAAGGTATCATGCCTCTTTGTCATTTGTACAAGTTTAAGCTTGGCCTCTTCATGCATTCAAATTTGCTGAATGAAGGCGCACTATTTTATAATTATTTGAACAGCCTAAATTGGCCACACAATTATAATACTCGTAATTTGAATCCTTTGAGGCATCCTTTCTCGAGGACTATGGCTAATGAAAATTTCTGTATTAATAAAGGCATTTTGTTGTGGGACTCTTTGCACGTCATCTTAGAGAGAATACAAGTACTATTGGTTTTAAGAAATTGCTGCGGGAATTTATTGGCATTTAAATGATTTTGATTATAACAGGGATTGTTATTTATTATATTTTAATTACTCTCCTATGTGAGGCAAATTCTAATGTAACTTATTTTACTTGATGTTAATTGAATTTGCAAAGCTTTGCTTTTATATTCTAACTTAATAAATGGTAAATGGTAAATGGTATTATTATTATTATTATTATTATTATTATTATTATTATTATTATTATTATTATTATTATTATTATTATTATTAATATTATAATTTTTATTCATTATTATTATTGAATTAATTATTTTTATTATTATTATTATTATTATTATTATTATTATTATTATTATTATTATTATTATTATTATTATTATTATTATTATTATTATTATTATTATTATTATTATTATTATTATAACTTACTTACTTACTTACTGTTTATCTACTTCAGCTCGTTAGAGTTTAATTGTTTATCTACTTCTACCAAGATTTACTTATTTTTTATTTTTTTTGCGGGGGTAGTGTTTAACTGTTTACCTACTTCTACCGAGTATTACTTTTTGTTTACCTGTTTTTGCGAGGTGGTAAGAACTTAACGTTATCTGCTTCTACGGGGTTGTAATTTTTATAATTTGCTTATACCGGTTGAATTTGCGTATCTACCTCTACCAATAGATTTTTAATTGTACATCTATATCTACCGGTGGAACTAACTTGTGTATTTACATCTACTGGTAGATTTTAATTATTTAATCTACTTTATAGAATAAATTTTAATTGTTTATCTACATCTACCTGTGGATATTAATTGCGTATCTACCTTTCCTGGTGGATTTTAATTATTCATCTACTTAATAGAATAAATCTAAATTGCTTTTTACTCTTATAAAATAGATTTCAATTGTTATCTACATACAAAATAAACACTAATTACTT
>JABUQX010013609.1:0-27665 GCA_015478945.1 Trachelipus rathkii
ATGACTCTACACATAGCCTGTTTGTTTTTTTCCAGTTGCATTTCCTTCAGAACCCCAGACCCCAGACCACCAGACCCCAGACCGCCAAGTGCAACTTTCCCTAGACTTATGCACCATTTTATGGTAATAATTAATTTATGCTAAAGTTTAATTACCATGTACTGATCTGAAAACACGCTCTTTGCTTTACTACCCTTCCTCATTATAACATCGTATAATATATATTATATATTTTGATATTTTTACGACTTTCTTTTCTTAATTTTGTAATAATATATATATTTTATGTTCATACTTAATTGTATTGCTTAAACGGTATATGCTACACATTTTCACAGAGCTCATATATATATATATTATATTATATAATAATTATATTATTATATATATATATATATAATATTATAATAATATATTATATTATTATTAATTATATTATATATAATATATATATATATATATATATAATATATAATATATTATTATATTATATATATATATATATAATATATATATATATATATTTATATATTCATATTATATATATATATATTATATTATTATATATATTATAATTTATATTAATAAAAATATTAATAATATATAATTAATATATTAATTAATTATATATATATATATATTATATATACTTTATATAATATATAAAGATAGAAAAACATTATAAAATCTATATATATATATAGTATATTAGCTTCTTATGCTAATTTTTGTGTGTGTGTGATTGTGTGTGTATGTATATACATATATGTATGTGCGTTGAGTATAGTTTATGTGCTAGTGCGTGGTGTTAGAGTACCGATATATCGAAAACACGAAAGAATTTTTAATCAATATATATTATATATATATAATTAATATTTAATATTATAATATATATATATATTAATATTATATTATATATATAATAATTATATATATATTAATTAATTATATATATATATATATTAATATAATATATATATATATTATTATATTAATAATTTAGTATAATATATATATAATTATAATTTAATATATAATAATATATATATATCCATATATTAATATATAATAATAATAAAGTTCTCTTTATTATCAATAATTTATATTTATGAATAATTCTTTTAAATTTATATATATGAGGCAAATTGAGTTAGGGTATAAGCTGTCAAAGTTTTGGGAATTTTGGAAAATATGAAATTGACATTGAAAAAGCTTAAAACTTCAAAGAAATTTGGTGTATACTCGCGTATTTTAGAAGTCATTAAATTTGGCCTTTTATTATATTTGATTTTTATTTGAATGCTCTGCAATTTGGGCTTTATTATGCGGCTTGTATTTATTTATCATCGATCGTCTTTGTTCTTTTATTAATGAAAATTTTTTAATGATAGAATACGCAATATCTCTCTGACTATCTCTCCTGTATTAATAAATTTTTTCAATCTGCGTGATTTGTATAATTCTCTCAAGCGCTTATTTTCTCTTTCTGTAAAAAGTTTTACATTGTCATTCGTATTAAACTTGAGCATGTGTTAGAGTGAGTCTATCTCAAATAATCACTCCTGTCTTTAATTTTTTCTCGAGCGCTTTAAGTGCTGAGTATATAATCGTACCTACGACCTTGTTAAATTAGAATCTTGTTTATGCACACTCGGAGACTCTCTTAATAGTTATAAGATATAAGTACGGCATTAAGTGTCTTTATTTGTAATTTTAATTGTCTTATATGTTAACGGCACTTTATACTCTAAATTCGATTGTTTGAAACGATACAGCGCAAGGTTTCAGCACATTGTATAACGAAGTGTGTGACTATATACAAGACAAAAACAAGTGTATTAGACTAGTATATTTTTAACTCTTCGTGACCAACTTTCAACTCGTTTGAGATATAGTTCTAGAGAATAGTACATATTTTACGATAAGGATTTTAGGACCGTAGTTTAAAAATATACTTAATAATATATAAAGTCATTAGTCGTTTATTAATAGTATATATATATATTAATATATATATATATATTATATATTATAGTATATATTTATATATTTAATATTAATAATATATTTATATATTATAATATATATAATATATTATATTATAATGTTAATATTTATAGGCAATACGCTTATTCAAATTAGGTAAAAGACCTTGAGAATAAGATAATTAGCTATATGATACGTATAAAGATCAAGTAGGACGAAATCGTAACAATATTAATAATATATATATATAATAATCAAAGAAATTAATATATGTATTACAAAATAATATTTCAACTGACTAAATACTATAAAACTAATAAGTAAATCAGGTCACTAATAGTAATTGCAGGAATATAACCTGTTTCTCATAATGGAGGTCAATGTAACTCACTGGTATAAACCATAAGTCAATACTGTCACTGTTTTCTCTCAAGTAATAATATCGGCCTATGTCACTTTATGTTTCCCGGATATTTCTGCCGTGTCTAATACAGTGTGTATAGTCCTTAGAAATCCCTCTGTTTACGAGCACCTGTTACAGATACTGGACATACAGCTGTGCGTGGGTATATGCTGTGTATACTACAACAATATTGGGGACGTGGAATATGTGTCAAAAAAAAAGATTAAAAAAAAAAAAAATTATATCCTCAGTCTTCCAATAGCTACAGCAAGAAGGAATACATTTTTGGAATCCTCGTAAAATTTCACATAAGAAAATGTAAAAAAAATATTAATAATAAAAAAATTATTGTTAATAATTATAGTAAATTTTAGAACGCTTATTTAGAGGACCTTTTAGGTTTTCTCGATAAAATAAAATAGGACTTTCTATATGTGTGATATATTATATAGGCGTCTATAGAGGGCACACTAGGGGGCCCGAAGTCGATCGGGGCAAACATAGGGGGACGTTTTTCCAGTCCCGTATGCTCATGTAAAGGGCCGGAGACGGCACGCGACACCACTCTCGCGACAGCGCATCCAACCCCCAGGTATCCGATAAGGATGTCGAAATGGGCGGCAGTTCACAGTGAGCCGTGTCTCCACGAGGAGGAGGTGACAGCTCGGTGATGCACTACCCTCACTCAGTAGTTCCCCGGATGAATGAGCTGAACCAGCAAGAACCTCTTCCCTCGATCCTGCCACTCCCGGGCGCGTTCGGATAAAGTTGCAACCTTTTCTAGCAACAATATGTGATAGGAGCTTGGGGCTTCCTATTGTCTCTTAAGATAAAATACATAGATATTCTCGCAACAACATGGCATAAATTATATCTCACTAGAGAGTGTCTATTCTAAAACTGTTAGAAACCAAAAAAGGTGCTCTAAATAGCCTTCTAATCATATTACTATAATTATTAAAATAATTTTTTTTGATTTATGTAATTTTCTGGTCAATCGTTAAATATTTACATTTTGATTGATGAGCTGGATTATGACGGAAATTTACCAGGATCTCTCCGCTGATGAGTGGTTGATTTGCTCTTCTCGCTCCTTCTCGGCCTCATTGTGTAGGATTTTTTGAGATCTGCTAACATTTTCAAGACGGTTTCTATATTACTTATCAACTAATAATGTATTCTTATTTGATTTGTTCAACAACCCCTAATTGTATATATCTCAACCAAAATAGGCCAAATGCTCAATGTTGCAGCCCTATATCCAGCAATGTGTATCATCCGTTTTTACATGCGCATCAAGCGTCTGACTCTCGCTCTCCTAAGTAATCAGACTGAGGGAGACTTAAGTCGAAAAGTACTGATACATTATACTAAAGGATTATTATTTACTTTCTAGTTCAGTATCTTCGTGGAGGGGGCATGGCTCTCACTGAGCAAATATCTGCTTACTTATTGATCGTAGTATTATTTACTAATAATCACATCTCTTCTCAATTTTAAGATTGACAACTATCTTTTGAAACAAAGCAAACTCACTAATCGCATAATAAATAGCATTTATAACGTAATAACACACTCAGATAATACACCACTAACTACATACATATATTATAATTATATATAGTATATATATATATATATATTATATATATTAAAATGGGCAAATTTGTATCAAAATCTAGTTACGTGTTATACATAGTGAAGGATATAGTATTAAACCACCTCACTCAAATAGGGTACTGATAAAGTTCATTCCATAACCTCCTTATTGAAGTTTCTATACTGATTTCAACAAACGGTGTATTATAATGAAATTAAATTGTATAGCTATATTATATATAAAATGTTAAGCTTAGGTTATAGGTTTATAGTTATAGGTACCTCAGGGTGTATATTGTTCCACTCAGTATCAGTGATTTATTCTCATACTATAATTTGTACTACTATATATATATATTATATATATATATATTATATTAGATATATTATAGTATATATTATATGTAATATATATATTAAAATATATTTAATAATATTATATATATATATATATATTAATATATTATTTATATTAATATATATTATATATATAATATATTATTAATTTATATTTTAGTATAGTGAGACCAGTATCAAATCTCCATCTAGTTTTAAGGTCTACTTATTTTACAGGCAACGTTAAGATCACATCTATGGATTTAGATCTAAGGTTTTACTAGACATTATTTGATAATTGATTCACTACACGATTTAGGTTATAGTCGCGTGAATACTACGTGATTTTTTTATCATCCTAGTTACATGAGTTTATATAGAGATAAGATATATCTTAAGATTACTAATAATCATTAAATTTAGTCATCATGACATGTTATTTTTGAAATAAAGAGTTATTTAGTTTGACCAAAAAATCTTTAATTTCACAATGCTAAAATACTCGCTGGATAGCGCTTCGCAGGTGTATATCCTAAATACACGAGATATCGATAATTAGTCATATGAAACACTATTTATTAGTATCTCCATTATACTCTAGATGTGTATTATATATTCGTTATACGTTGCTGTGATTAATATAACCATTTAGATTAAAAGTGTATATTGTATTACACTCGTGTTCCCATATAAATTTATTTATATATTATATATATATATAATATATTTATTTAATTTATATTGTATTGTTTATAGTAATTTAATTTATTATTATATTATAATTTGTGAATTTTAAAATTTGAAATTATTTCTATATCTTTAAATTATTCGATACTCTGCATTATTTTGATATATAGATTATAAATCTCATAATTAATTCTCGGCTTACCAAACAAATCAAAGTAATTTAATTATACTAAAATAGCTTCGATAAATGAAAGTTTAATTATTTTATTTATATGTAATAAATATCATAATATAGAAAAGATATAAGAATAGTCTCGCAAACACAAACTTGTACTTCTATGTAATCTTCTTGAAAATTCAAAGTTCGCTCCGTGTAAATACGGAAACGCGTTAAATATTATGAAAATATTAATTTAAAAATTTTTTTTTATAGCTTATAAGTTTAATAGAGTGAAATCTAATTTTAATATCAAATGCAATATTATTTATTATTATATTATTATTATTATTATTATTTATTTTAATTAATTTAATTTATTATATTAATATATATTATTATTATTATTCATTTTTCTTTTAAGGCTCATGATTCATCTTTGACTTTTCCATATTTTTTTAATATTATTATTTATATACTCTCAGGTTATAATAAATTATTTCTTGTCTAAAATATTTTTTTATTCTTTTTTTTATTATAATATATATAATTAATGAATACATTTTTAGTTTTTTTATATATTAACTTTATTAGTATGTGATTATTAGTATATTATTCGTAAATTAATATATCTCTGATTATATCAGTATAATAATTATTATTATTAATAGTTGGTATATGATATTTATAATAAATTGAATAATATAATAAATAATATATATAATTATAATCGAAAGTTTGTATTCATCCATCTTAGTGATATAATGAAATCCTCTCGTTTATAATAGATATATAGAGCTAAATAATTTAAACGAGTCATTTATTGTGTATGTATTATTATCGGTAAATTTTATTTTATTATTAATTTTTTTTTAAATTAGTGTGAGTATACTGAAAATTATCATTATTATGTGAGTGGAAATAAATATATAATAAATTATTATATATCTCTCTCTCTCTTCAGAGTTGATATACCATATTTTTTTTACAATTAATGGCTTATCTAATTACTTTATCATACAGTGTCTATTTATTCATCATCATCTTTACACATTTCATTCTATTACTAATCATCATCAGTCAATACTAATCATCTTCAATCATCATTCATTCAATTACATCATCATCATCTCATCATCTATCATCTATATATATATAATCATCTATAATTACTAATCTAATCAATCATATTACATTCATATCAATACTATATCATTCATCATCAATCATTCATATTCTATCATCTAATCATTTACATATTTATAGACTCAAGACATCAGCAAGTAGAGCTTCTCACATGAATCGTCATCTCATGCAATTAAATTATTATTCATAATCATATCATCATATCATTAAATATGATATTAATCTTAATTTACCTGTCTATCATCATTATAATCATACATCTATCTATCATTCATCATTATCAATCTTAATTAAACCCCATCTAATCATGCATCATATCTATATATATATTCATATCATCTCATACTCATCATCTAATTATCAATTCTATTCTAATCTATATATATATCATTTCATTTCATCAACTCTATATATCAATTTATCTATCATCATCGAAATCATCAAATCAATTTCATATCATTTTTATATATATTATATTAATTAATTATATTAATTATTATATATATATTAGTATATTATATAATTATTTATTATTTTATTATTTAATATTTATTTATTACATTATATTATATTTCGGATATCTAAATTTTTGTTAATTGATAATTATTATTATCATTTATACATAAATATTAAATGTGTATTTATAATTATTCATATATTATATTAATTATATATTATTTATATATTAATTGAATTATTATTATTATTATTATTAATATTATATATTTATATATATATTTTATTATTAATTTTAATTATAAATTACTTATATTTATTTATTGATATAATTATTTATATATAGATATATAATTTATATATTATTAATAATTGATAATTTATATTAATTATATATTATATATATATTATTTAATTAATTTAATTTAATTGATTATTTATTTAAATTATTTATATATGATATATATATATATATATTATTAATGTTAATATTATTATTTATTTATTATTTTATTTAATTATTATTTATTATTATTATTATTATTATAGATTCAAATCCATTATTTGCAAGGTGACTATCTGATCTTTAAATACAAATGTGTGTTATTGTTATTTAGTTCACTTTAGTGGGTTGCCATTTCTCTCAGTTAATTTATTATGAAGTGGGCTTAAATAATATATTAATTTTTTGCTTCTGATTATTTATAAATTTTTCACACTATGTTATTGTTTATTTATTATATACCTCTGGAGTTTTTGTAGGCAATACATCAAATAGCACTATAACAAGTCCTGTTGAGAATATATAGATATTTTGGTATTGTATATACTTAGCCTGATTACAATAATGTTGAATTCTAAGAATATAGAGCTGAATTCACGACGTAGATTTCTTATGAGGGTCTAATTGGAGCTTACAGTAATAATAAAATTAAAAGGCGGCCTTTCTTTTCTATATGTGTATATTTGATATAATAAATAGTAAGGATAGGACTAGGTGATTCTAAGTTGTTCTCCTATATATCGAATAACGCGTTCAAAAACATAGTTTTAATTAATAATTAATCTTTTATCCTATAGTGTGTATACACTATGTAATAGCGTATATTTTTGTTATATTAAGTCTTAGTTTGAATAATTCAGAATTGACATTGGTGTTTTCAAATTTTATAAGTAGTCATGGAATCAATTACACACTTATTTAATTTATTCTCATTAATAGTCTCCAGCATTTATATGTAATAAATGAATCAAATGGTTATTTATTTTTTAATGTGTTGATATATGTATTTAGTATATCGCTAGTGTCATATAGCATATTATAATATTTTTTATTATTTTTCAGAAAATTAGAACTTAAGAATGTAATATTTTAAATGACTTATCGTACAAAAAGGTAATAAATATTAATATTATATATATATATTATATATATATATATATTTATATATATATAATATTATATAGTATATATTATAATATATATTATATATATATATATATATAATATATATATATATATATATATATATATATTTTATAATATAATTATAATTATAATATTACTATAATTATTTATATATATTAATATAATATATATTAATATATATATTATTAATATATAGTATATTAATATATAAAACTCCATGATATTTTGGCTTACTACTCTATTTATTAAAATTATTATTTATCTCCGCCAGAATTTTATAAATATCTCTTAAAATAAATAATGTGTAAAAAAATTTTCCCAAAATGATAATATGATTTATTTTTATTTATAATTTATTTTTGAAATGTATATAATATATTTTTATTTTAAAGCATTTTTGACTTTGATTTATCTGTTGTGCTTTTTCAAATTGTGTCATTTAATTTATACCCAATAATGTAATTTATTTACGAATTTATTATTATTTATTATATTAATTTAATTTATATTATTAATTATTAATTATTTATATTTATTATTATTATTATTAATTATATATATTATTATTATTTTATATATTATGTATTATATATTTATATATTATTATTTATATTATATATTTTAATTACTTGTATTATATATATTTATCTATTTATTACTATTGTTATTGTTTATTGTTATTAATTATTATTATATATAGATTTATTATTATTGTTAAGTATATTTAATATATATTTATTTAATTAATTATTATTATTATTATTATTAAGATTATTATTACATTTTGAGTATTAATTTAGTCTTCATCTAATTTCTTTGTCAATATTAACAATCAAATTATTATTATTGATTATTATTTATTATTTTGATCGATTTTGGCTTTTGAGTATAAGAGGTATTTATGTAGTTCTGTAATTGAATGCATGTAATGTTCATTAGAGTTTATTGTATAATGACTATAATATCAACTTTCAATATTCATTTACTAACCTAATAGTTTATTGAGGAACTATTAACAAAATGTGACTCAATATAATTTCGTTGAATGCTTAAAATAAATTAAAAATAAAATTGAAGGTGGTCGCTTTTCTCTAATTGAACATTTGTAGAATACTATCCAAAGATAGGTTTTTTTCTATAATCTTTCTCATTTTTTGTTTTATTATTTCTAAAGTGTGATAAATTACTTTCTCTATCATACTAATATTTTTATAGGCTCTCTACCCGCGAATTTGTAAAAAGTATTTAAGTTATTCCTAAACTATAAACCGTAATACTCGAGATAATATTAGAGTGTAGTTTTCAATTAGTAGAAGGCATGCATTTCATAGATTAAATCATCGTCCAGTAGTACTTCAGTCTTCGTGCATCTCCTTCTCGCTCTCTTCGAGTCAGAATATTAGTAGTGAACTCTTGAAAATTTCAGGCAATGATACTAATGGCAGAAATTAATTATCCCACTCATGCCAGTGTGAGAATATATACGATCTATATAGAACCTTAAAGTGAATAATATTTTAGATAGTATAATCATATATACTGACTTAAACTATTTTTAATAAGATCAAATTATTATAAAATAACAAATATTAAAGATTATGCATCTTAATCAAGCACTTTTCTTTTGATACCGTACATAGATCATCTTTCACAATATCAGGGTGCATTAGTGTCCTAATAAAAACTAGAATTTTTATATCATTATAGTTATAATTAAGTTATTTTTGAATAGTAATAAGAGGTCTGTTAATTTATAAAGTCCGAAGCAGAGCATTCTTCCAAGATTCTTTATGATCTCATGAATGTCTTTCTAGACATTTAATTGACAATGGTATAATATGTTCATATAGATCACTGTGATATAAGCTAGGTGATGTATTAGCCACTGTATATCATATAATCATATATAATATGATGATATAGGTATTCTAGGTAAACTATCTGATATCTGAGATGTTGTGATTGATTTATCACCCTCATTAGTATAATTATTTGGTTATGATGGTTATATATATATATTATGATGATAATTGTAGTAATGGAAATTATCAGCTTACATTACTATATAATAAAAATAATATACTATTTTTTTTACTGCATATTTTTATTATTATACTGTACTTCATTTTTCTATTAATAAAGGGATATTCTTTATTATATATTTATTTTGTATTTATATATAACTCATTAATATTTTTATATATACATAACTCAGTCTGTGTTTGAGCTACTTTCTGTGTTACTAGATTTAATTTGTTAGCTTCACATAATGAGCATGAATAAACGGTTCTATTTATTACGTATTAGATAATTAGATTCTCTCAGTCTATAATAAACGTATATATTAACTAAGGAACTGGTGGGTTATTCTATTACTTTCAACTAGTGAAATTTCTAGGTATTAGTAACACTTCAATACTATGTCATATACATATGTTTCTCAAACTAATTTCAATTTATGCTAAGCTATATATCCTTGTCTAGTTTAATCATGTATGTAGGGCCTATTAGATCAACTGTAGTATTTTATCTTAGGCCATACTACATATTATTAATAAAGATAATCTTTGATTTAACATTCATGATATATAACTGTATGTATTTTTGGTATCGACAGGTTCCGATATCAATATATAATTTATTAAAAACATGTTTGTTTATATGTTTAATTAATTATAATATATATTGTACACAAATTGTAATTGTGTTTCGCAATTTAGTTTATCGGAATGCAGCGCGATAAAATACAGATGTGACATTATATTAATTATTGGATTAGTAACGTGTTTAAGAGACAACTGATAAAATTTTGAATCTTGAATTAGAGTTGTATAAATTTAACATATCTTTGTTAATTAAATATATTTAATTTTCAATTAATTTTAAAACTCTAGTAAATACTTAAATTATAAATAATCTACAAAACTTTGAGGAAAATTATACTAAAATACAATTAAATTTTATAGTTTTCAAGTATTTATTGTTTAAAACTTTATTTTGGAAAATTAGGGTCATCTACTCACTCATTATAAGAAAATTGCTCTCTCTATATATGTTATTTTATGCACTCAATTTTTTTTGTGTGAACAACTTTTACTCTAAGTGCCTTATAAATTATTAGATTTTGATGATTGACGTAGAGTGGAAATGTTTATGTTATATAATGGTATTTTGACTATTCATAGTATAAGGTTATGGTTCAATATACTATCTAGAAAGTGTTATTCGTGATAAGGATTTATTATATTTAAGGCCTCAACTATTTTTTGCCTCTTGGTAGGACGGTTATTATACATCTTCTTATAGGGAATATAATAGGATTGGGTTAGTGTTAGAGTGTTGATATTCAAATATTAAAATGAATATCAAGAATAAAATAATATTAAATATAAAATAATATATAAATAAATATATAATATAAATAATGTTTTATATTAGATGGAACTTTTTCGTATAAATTAGAATTCTCCAATATATGTCTCAATTGATCTCGAGCTTTTATAATTATTATATTTACCCCCCTCTCTCATACACTACCCCTCCCCTGATCGAAATTAGAGTCAATATAGGTAATATGAAATTTTCTCCTCTACACAAAATTCGTATATCTAGTACTGCAAGGGTGTTACAATGAATGTGGATTGCAAATAGTTATTTGGTTTACCTATGAAAGTAAATCATTTGGGTATATATAATATATTACTGTGAATATTATGTATTTATATTCTTATAGTTTTCTCTATATTATATTATTATTCTGTATAATTTATTTATAAGTTATATATTTAATTAGAAATGATATGCTGGTGTGTCCTGTAAAATGACTTATGTGTAATCGAATTTTTTATCCAATAGGTATAACCGGAGAATATAAACGACATCAGCTGAAAATATATTATGCCATTAGTAATGCAACACACCACAACACCACATCAAGGATGGCGAGTGGAAAAACGATCAAAAAAAATATATCTGGAATATATAAAAATAAAGATAAAGAAAACAGAAAACTCAAGCTGAAAAATATGATTAGACTCTTTGTAGCTCAGCTAATGCATAAATATTAGATAAATTTCATTAATTCTATATATTATATATATATATAGATATATATTATACTTATATATATATATATACTATATATAAAGATTGACTTATATTTGGGCATTGAAGTTAAGTAAAAGATTTTGGATCGTTTTGAAAGTGTAATATTAATAATGTTTATATAATATAATGTTATATATACAACAATCGATTTTATTTTTAAAAAATTTTCAAGACGTATTTGTTGTGATATATATATAGGTTTCATATTTCTTAGTGTAATATGTAAATTTGAATTTGAATGAATTTAATTCCAATTTGTAGAGAATTAGATATATTACTAGTATAATAAGTCAATTTGCTCTTAGTGCAAACTATTTTATAGTGTTGAAAACTATAGTACATATAAATAGTGGTTGTGTAGATTGATGTCATAAAGAAATGTGAATTACCAAAAATATGGAGGAGATAGACCTGATTGTTCCTCTTTTGAGATATGTCTGAACTATCTTGAGGACTTCGGCTCAATTTGTAGGTTTTCGTAGATCACTCGAGCTGAGTTCTGCTGCCGCACAATCTCAGTAGATTTATAATTTTCTCTCTCTCAGCCCAAGATGTTTTTCATAAATATATACTTAAATATACACAAAACTGTACATACAAGGATGTATTCAAATATGCTCATGGCTATGTTGTCTGAAGTGTTCGTCTGAAATACGAGAGTTTTTTTTAAAGTGGTTAGGTATCAAAACACATGTTTGATACACCAACATGTGTATAAGATACTTTGTTATATTAATATGCATATTCAAGTCTGTCTACTCAAATAATACCATATAATGATTAGGTATAGATAGAATTTTGAGAGATGTATAGTAACATGAGAAAAGATCATCACAGAAAGAAAAAAATAAACTTAATTTATTATAAATAATAACAAATAGTGTGGAGAGTGGTTCTATTGTAAGTGAAGTTAAGAGAGTTCGAGCTCGCTTGGGCCTGTAATGTTAATTAATTTTTACTCTGTTATTATTGTAAATGGACCTAAGATGACACATGGCTAATGTATGGGCTGGATCGAAGCTCAAGGATTCAAGAAGGAATGAGTTGTACGTTTATTAAACTAATACAACCTGTGTGGGTGGAGTGTGGGAGCGCGAGATAGGAATCGGCCGCAAGACTAACACATATTATTAACGAAGAGAAGAAGCCTCTGGTCTAGATTTAGGGTACGACCATCACTCGTAAAAGTGGGTGGAAAAATTAGGCTCCTATAAACGCTCTAGCGTATCGTTTAGCACTGGATCAAGAATCCGATAGAGAGAATATTTAGCGCACAACATCTACTGCCAGTCGGTGCTCGCGGGTACTACCTCTATGAGTATCTTATTAAGTTATAAAATAAAAAGAAGAATAACAAATTTAGTAGATAGTGCGACTCTCTCTATTTATAAGTGCAGTAAGCGTCTATTAAAAAGTTTCTTCGGTACATAGGTATTTGAATTTATTTAGGAATTTATAATTAAGTTAACAATTTGTGTGTGCTTTTTTATTTTTCGTTCTTTGTTACTCTTATTATATTATTAGTTTCTTCTTATTTTGCCTTTTATTTATTTGCTTTAAATTGTAAGTACCATATATTACCCGCTCGGTAGCTGGTTTGTCAGTTTTTGAAGACTAGTATAAGTCTTAGGTTGTGGTATCTGTCTAGAGGCTAGTATGAGACTCAAATATATAATAGTCTATAGGTTCATAATGACATATTATAATGTCTAGGTTAGGACACAATATAAAGTCTTAAGTTATCTGACATATTAAAGTTCTCCAGGTTTAGAGATACTAATAAAGTCAAGTCTATAGGACTTAAGTCTAGGGTTATTAGGACCTAAATTATAAGTCATATAGTATATACTAGGCCTGGCCAAAATCTAGGTTTAGGACAATAAAATCTAGGTTTGTTCATTTATTGATTAAATGATCTATGAGTTTATATGAGACAATAAATACATAAGGGTCGATAAGACTATATAAAGTCTAATATAGGTTATATAGTGAGAATACAATAAAAGTCTAGTGGACTATTAAATAAGTCTTAAGGTTATATTTAGTACAATAAAGTCTAGGTACTATATATATATATATATAGGACTCAATAATAATGTCTTATGGTTTAGGACAATATAATCTCTAAGGTCTATAGAACTATAAAGTCTAGCGTTATTTATTATAGGACAATTTAAAGTCTAGGTCATATAGGGATCATATATAAATAAGTATATAGGTTAGGTATGGGTACAATAATAGTACTATAGCTGTTCTTAAGGACTATATTAAATAGATCTGAGGTCTAGGACTCAAAATAATAAGGTCTCATATGAGTCTTAAACTTTAATAATGATTCTCAAAGTCAGTTAATTCGTTTCGAACGCGATTATTGGAGTTTGCTTGAAAAGGCGAATCACAGCAAATTAAGGACAATAAAGTCAAGGACTATAAAGTCTAGGGTCTCCTCAACTAAATAAAGTCTAGGTCTAGGAGTATAAAGTCTATTATATATTTATGAACTAGTGGATAACAATATAAAAAAGGGTCTAGGTGTTTTCAATATAGGACAATAAATAGTCTATATTATAGACTCTAATAGATAATATAATAGTCTAGGTCATATATTATAAGATAACTCAAATTAAAGTCATAGTTTTTAAGTAACAATTAAAGTCTCTATGTCTAAAGTTCAAACTTTCAATTTATCTAGTTACATTTCTTATATATTATATTAACTAGAATAAATTAATCACTATAAATCTTGACTCATGCCAAGTGAGTTTATCGATAGATGAGCAAAGATTTTACGCTGTTGATTACGATGAATGCCATTCCTATAAGTTGCATAATTATTTACTATTAATATATTAATATTATAATGTTTATTATCCTTTAAAAGTAGCAGATACACATTAATAACAGTAAGATTCTCTATATTGCTGAATAAACATATTTCTTAACTACATTGTTTGCAATGTTTAGTCTCCTCAAATGATCTCCTTAAATTCTCAGGATAAGAAATAATATATCTTACATTTCTCAATTCTATATAAGTAATTATTTAATATATTTTTAAATTCAATATCGTGTGTTGTGTGATAATTTGCTAAAAATTTTTATTTCTAATTTATTCTATTATGAATAAACATAAAGTATATATATACTAGTATTTATATTTTTTATTTTAATATTATAATAATGTGTCAAATATAATATAGTTAATAACTATTTAATATACTTACAGTATATTTATTGTCATATAATGCTATAGTACATATTAAGATAATGAATAGAAAAACTTCTATAATATAGTTCATATATACATATCTTCTAATGAATCCAGCCGCTATAGATTGTTCATTTCTCAGATTTTAATGAATATAGATATTATTGATAAGAGTAAGGTAATCCCATTATAAAATATAACCTTCTGTTTATTGCTTTTTTAAATGTGCCTTTATTAATAGATACATGTTAATTTCATATAAAATAATAAATACATTTTTAAGTATGTATTATTATTAATATGGTAAGTATGAATAACTCATAATAACCTGCGAGAACTAATGCTTTAGATTCATTATAGATATGTTTTTTTCAAGTCATAAGTTGAACAGTGATTAATAGATAAAAAATCGATATATGAAGTATATAGTATTGAATAAAAATAATCTCGCGTAAGTATGTATTAATTATATATTTTGTAGATCTAAATCTTACTAATGTGTCCAAAATTATCTATATATATATATTTACCAAATAAAATATATATTTTGTTTGCTGTTTATAATGTACATTTTCGCATAGCTTCAAGCTATCATAAGTAAATATTACACTCCTTCTCATCGGATATATATATTATATAGTACTCAGCAATATCAGTTCTATATTATCTCACTTGATTTATTGTATTGTGATTAAGGTTTGCAACATATTGCATCTTTGAGAGGTAATAAAGTGTAGAATAATTATATAAATCTACTCTTAACCTATTATATACTCACAATAATCGATATAAAATAATAATCTGCCCCCCATTAAAGATCATCTGTGTGCGTCATGCTCTCCATCGATGTGACGATAAATCTGCGAAGAATCGAAGGTCCTGGGTGACGCGCGCAGCGACGCATACCCGATCCGATATACGTCTGGTGACCCTGCCAGAACCTATCGCAGTAATTAGTAATGTGAAAAGTTTTCTCTTATATAATTAGTAGCAAATGCAACCACTATACCAATGTATACTCTAATTTAAATCGTCTAGATGATGGTACGATAGCTTAAGTGAGTATAATAGAGGAATAGATTCTAAATGTATCTTCATCCTCCACCCAGGTCTCGAATCTGTATAGTTAAGAGCATAAGAGAGAGAGTAAGAGAGATAGGATAGTAACGTATTAGTATGACGTAGATAATGATAGGAGATGAAGAATATATAAGATAAGAGTTTTTTAAGAGAGAGAAGATATAAATGATGAATATATATTTGATAGAGTGAAGCAAGCCTTGAAGTGCATAAAGATTCTTGGAGTATTACGAAACAGAGTGAAAGAGGAATGAGAATCGAGAAGTAAGAACGAATATAAGTGAGTCGCATAGCTTCTACTAAATTTAACTACTATAATATATACTCTTATTCACTTACCATTCATATATTAACATGGCTCTATGTTATTCTCTATTCTCTGCACGCCAATGAATACTTCTCTCACGCGCGCCGGTCTACCTTTAAGATGGGCAGATCTCTGCTCTCGCTTGTTTTAATATATTTAATATTTACAATTATCCTAGAATAACTTAATATATATTAAGAATCTGATCTAAAAAAGTAAAATAAGTAATCAATATAGAATACCTATTATTATTTATATCAAGAGCTAGAATGCTCAATGTTGGTAAGCTAAATATTTTTCTTGCATGCAATGATTAACACAAGAGAGGAGTGAGAAGTGGGTGTAGATAGTAGAAAATGCTAGATTTTTAGTTGTAACAGATGAGGATCTGATTTTGTAATGTGCTGTTTTTATTGAAACCTCAATAAATGAATATTCTTTAGAGTTTTGATTTAGAGGCAAAAGATTCTGTAAATATTTTCTTGTAGTGTGATTGTGATTAAGTTTTAATTTACTAAGTTTTATAATAAAAAGAAGCTTTCCTGTATTTCATTAAAGCGATAGATTTTCTCGATTTATTTTAATTGCTTTCGAATATTAAAATTATCGAAAAATTATAAAAATATATACAATAATAAAATATATATATTAGTGGAGGTCATTTTCTATAAAAAATAATACAAATATAATAAATAATAAAGATATAGAATATTATATTAGTGGAGGGTCATTCTATAAAAAGATCATATATTCATTTTTAGAACAAAAGGAACTCTGTAGGATTTATTGCTTGCTGCATTGATGGTGGAGATTGTTATCCATTCTGTTAGAGCCAGCGTTTTATCACAAAATTATTAACTGTTGTCGTGCAGGCGAATTCTCCGATTCAGATATGAGGAGCTCTCGTCTCTCTATCATGAGCATTTTAAAAAATGTTTGATAAGGAAACCATATTTGTGTGATTGAATTTTTTTATTTATTACTTCTTAAGATATATGATATATATTTAATTACATGCTCATATTATATTTATTATTATATTAATCAATTCTATGTAATATTTAATTTTGTTATTATTTAATATTATATTATAAATTTGTTTTTTACTCAGTTAAAGTAAACCCATAATATTTTATCAATAAGCTCAACTACTACTAAAATATCATCATTTCCAGTTGTTAATTTAGAATTATATTATATTATATACTTATTATTATTTTAATTTAGATTATTATATTTTAATTATTATTAATATTAATTAATTATAATTTATATTAATATATTATTATTATATTATTATATTTATTATTATTGATTATTATAATTATTATTATATATTTAATTAATATATTATCTTTATTAATTTATATTTATATTTATTATCTTATATATTATATTTATTATAATTATATTATATAATTATATTATTATATATTTATTATAATTATTATTTATTATTAATTATTATATAATTAAATTTAATTATTATATATATTTACTCTTTTTATATATTTAAAATATAATATAGTTATTATATGTATCTCTCTATTTTTCTCTCGATAGTCATTTAATAGATTAATTTATATTCTCTATATCATTATCTATGTAATTCAAGTAATATATCTTTTTAATTTATAATCATATTATAAACTAAAGCGAAAGTTATATAATATATCTAATTGTATTTTGTATTATTATTATATATATAAATTTAAGTGTATTTTATATTTATTTATTATTTATTTTAGTGTATTTGACCAACTCCGTGAATTCCATTACTCATACCGACTTATTATTATATATTATCAGCTCGCGTGTCACTCCTCTATAAGTCTTAAGAAATAGTGCTCGCGACACCCACCTCACTCGGTTTGAGAAACGCTTTATGGTGGTTATTTTTAGATTTACAATGGAATTTGCATAATTTGGACGGCTATGTGAACCTTGAGAACATACGTACTCCTAAAAAACATAGGACTTCGGCACATCACTATCTAATACCCGCATCATATTTATGAATACTCAATATATCCATTACAATCATACATATTAGACATACTGAAATAACTTAATACCACTTAAGAATAATATTATATTAACAGTGATATTCATTATTTTTATGCATTATACATTAATATAATAACCTAGGTATAATAAATTTCAATGTCATAAAAAACGGGACTTTCATAAATAGATTTCCACATTCATATATATAACTATGAAAGATTCTAACACATCCCTCACAACCTTTTTTCATATAAAATATATTAAGTAGTCTCTCATTTAGTCCAAAATCTTTCTTGATATTTATATATAAATTTTTGTTTAAATTTTAACTATTCTAATATTTAAATTTTATTTATATTAATAACTTTTAAGTATATAATAATAAGAGAATAATGCTAGCATCTTAATAAGTAAGGACCGATTCAGTGAGTTAAGAAAGGCTTTATGCTTTTATAATTTATATTGATGTCATAAGGTATTTTTATTGAAGTGAAAATAACTTATATTTATTTTAATTAGTTTATTTTTTGATTTTTTTATTATTTAGAATAAATTTTCTTTCATTCATTATATTTGTTGTAATATTAACTCATATTAGACATATACATATTAATACTTTGATATAGCTATGTTACAATATATTATAAATTATTATCGTATCTAGTGCCGTTATGCATTATAAGTGACTCATAAATATTTTACTATATACTATATTAAGTATTAATAATAATATAATATTATATATAGATATATATATATATTATATATATGATTTATTATATAATTATATTATTATATATATTATATATATATAATATATATATTTAATAACAATTATATAATATTAATAATATATAATCATATATTAATTATATATTCAATATATATATTATATTAATATTTATTATATTAATATATATATATATATATTATTAATCATATATGTATATATATATACTATTATATTATATCATTTTATATTATAATAATATATAATTAATTAATTTAAAGATAAAGAAAATATAGTCTATTATTGTTAATGAACTAGTGAGTTAGCGTAACTCTCAATATTTCTCTTTTATATGCTATATATGTATTGCTTATACTAAGACTGTTATTGACATTAATTTTATTACCGTTTTTAGGCAATATTTACTCTTTCGTGCAGTACTCTCTCTCAAAATCTTGTGACTTCTATTATTTAATCATTCGAGTGTCGTCTTGGCCTTCACATACTGTTCGCATTGAAAATCGCCGTTCACCGAGGCCTTCACTAGTTCTGCTAACAGGAAACAGAGGTCACCTGGGTCTTTGGACAGGAAGTCGGTCTGTGCCTAGTGGCGGTCTCTGATTGGACTGGTACCCGATGTATTGTGGTTCCTCAAGGAACATGGGGAATATTTATGTCCGGTTTTAGTGCATCGGACGGTTTTTCGCGACGTATTTATGTCTCTCAGGACCACTATCATACAAATCACTCTTCTTATTATGCACACTTTGCTTCTATGACTCTGAACATAGATAGAAGCTCGGAATGTATATAGGGCGCAACCAGCTGATCTTAATAACAAAGTACAAGTACTAGAAATAAACGAGAATTATTTCAATAGTAATAATGACTGTGTTTAAAATTTTGATTAACACTTAGGCCTACTACTTATTTACTGACTAAACCATTACTATATTATGTTTGGTGTCTGGCGTTAAAAAAAACTTGATGCTATGCCTCCAGCTTCACGTAGTGTGTGGACTATTAAGACATAAAAATGTATATTTTTAACTGAGATAATCTTAACACTAAACGTAATAATACGAAAATGAATAATATATGTTTTAATGCTTAACTCCAAGATTCAGAGAATTTATCTCGTAAATGTCTCAAATATAAATTAATAATAATTAAATGTTTTATAAAGTTTCAGGAAGGTAATCTAATGAAATACAATATCACTTTTTCAATTAATCGTCATCGTCAAAATTTTCTATAATCATCATCGTCAAAAGTTCTTAATCGTCCCATCACTAGTTTAAAGGCAGTTCTAGCATCCCGAGTTCAATATTGTTTCAAAATTATGGTTTTGCATAAGTTTTCGTATGTCAGACCCAACAAAGACACCTTTCAACTTTGCTTCTGACGAATGAGGTGAATTTTCTGCATAGGTACTGATAACATATTTCAGTTTTTAAAATGGCTTTAACAAATTGCTTCATAAGACCTAATTTAATGTGCAGTGGTGGAAGCAGTATTTTTTACGGTCCACCAAACTTAAACGAAGAATGTTTTTGCTCCCAGGTTCGAGATTTCTTCGTAATGGCCAAACATTTTTTGTCCAATGCTGATCCCGTGCCCTACTGTCCCATTGACACAAAAAGCAAGGGAATTTCGTGAACCCACTTTGCTGTCCTAGTAACATACCTGACACCTTCAAGTCGCCGCAAATCATCCACTCGTGATCGGAGTATTTAATTTTCTGTAACACAAGCTGCAAATTTTCATAGCTTTCTTTGAGATAAACCAAATGTTCCACTGACAATGAAGCGTATAAGTAACAATTGTGTAAGAGCTGACTTCAGACGCCTCTTGGATGAATTAATGAAGAGTCTCCAATCATTTTTATTGTATTCGATCCCAAATGCTTCTACTAACCCAGAATACTAGGCCACCTTCTTGCTCGTGGAAACATATTTTTTTCTCTGCTTCTGTACCACGGAAAGATGTTCCTGGAACCAATAAATTCTTCTTTCAACCTGGAACCTAGAAGTTTTGCTTTCTCTTTGGTTAAAAGTAAATCTCTCACTAGATCATCCAGTTCATTTTGCTCAAATTCAAATTCGCAGTCAAACCCAGCAGAATGAACCTCACACTCGGAATCGCTACTAGTTGTAGAAAGAGCTTCCAATGACTCAGGTGGGTCTGGAACAGGAATACCTTCACCATGAGGAACTGGAAGCAAAGATTCCAGATTTGGGTATAAAATAACTTTTGTTCTTAAAATTGTACCCACTAACATCGATGCTGCAAAAATAGTTGTCATCAGTCAGTATTTGTGTGTGTGTGTGTGTGTGTGTGTGGTTTTTTTTCTTGGTGCTCTCTCCATAACATTGGAGCTCCAAATCTGTTTTTCTTATCTGCTAAATATTTGTAAATATACATATTGGCATCCATTGGTATATTGTAAAGTACTTTTATTAACTGTTAAAAATTGCGCTAAATATTTTAAAGCTTTGGAAGAGAACGTAAGTGTGCTTCAGTTGCATTTTGACATTCGCGGTGTGTGGATGTGTTTATGAAATCGTTCTCGATTAGTATATCGTATTATCCTTGTATGGATAACTTTGGGAAACACGATTATTTTTTGTGTTTTTTTTTAATGTTAATTTTTTGAAAACTACAGTATTGAAATATTTAGTGTTTTATAACATACAATGTTATGTGTTGTAGAGTAAAATAAGTGAAAAATGTTGAATAAATGCTTGTTATTAATAAAATATTAATGAAAGTTATATATTTATATATTTTTATTCACTTTTTGCGCTTCATTACCGGGTACTGTTTAATATTATAAAAATTGAACTTAAACTTTTTTTGAATTTATTTTTATGTAATTTTTTTCGTTTTTCCTTTTCAGATGAAGATGTCAGTGGTTTGTTTCTTTTGTGTAAAATAATTGAAAAACGTTCTCAAAAAAAAAATATAAATAATAAAAAAAATAATTAAAAAATATATAAAAAAAATTGTTGCATTAATTTTTTTTTTTTTTGTTTTTTCGAAAAAGGGATTAAATAATTTTATTATTTTGGATTTATATTTATCTAAAATTGAATTTTTTTTTTTATTTTTGTGTTTTTAAAATTCGTTGAAATAAAAATTGTGGTTTTTTTCGTTTTTTGTTCTTTGTATTTTTTCGATGCCATTGATTAAGATTACTTAGTATATAGTAGTAAAAAGAGAATGCATACAACACATTCCCTTTCATCCCTGCTAACAAAACAAATAGCTAAAAGCATTAAACAAATGATGAAAAGAAAATGAACCCAAAATATTTAAGCAGCACAAGAATTAGAGAGTCAATGGATATATGCCCTAGGTCTTTCTGCCGCCTTGTTAATTTACAAGGTCGAGGTTTTTTTTAATGTTTTTTTTCTTTTTAGAAATTCTAATAGTAGCACAATTTTTCTTTGTAAGGGATTGTTTTTATGCTTGCAAGAATCTGTTGCAGAGAAATTTCGTGTATTGACTATTAAGGTTATTATATCTCAAATTAATTAGGACAATTAAAATAAAACAGATAACTCTCAATAATTATTAAATAAGTAAAATTAATATAAATACAATAACAAATTAGTAAAATTAATATATATAAAGTGAGTATATCAAGATAGCGAGAATCAATTTGATGAATTCGAATGCAGGAGAATGTGAAGATATTAAATCGATTATATGAAGATAACTAGATAATTTATGCCTATATATGTAATATATATATATATATATATATTATATTATATATAATAGTATATAATATATATATTATATACATATATTATATATAATTATATATTATATATATTGATTCATAAGTATTATATGATATATATTATAAAAAATTAAATGAAAAGAACGATCAATATGTGCGGAATTAATAACATATAAATATATTAGTAAATACACAAATAAAATTTTACATATATGCATTATTAGTAGTGTTATATAATAATATAATTATATGATAATCGTATCAGTATATATAATATATATATATATATATATATATATATTAAGATAATATATACTATAATATATAAATATATATATATAGTATCTATATATTTTATATATATTATATATAATAAATATATATATATATATATAATATATATTATATATAAATATAGGTATATATATAGTATATATATATATAATATATATATATTAGCATATATAGTATATATAATATATATATAAATAATCATATACTATATATATATATATATATAATATATAATAGTATAATTATAGTATAATATATTATATATTATATATAATAAAATATATATACAGTACAGTATATATAATAATATATATATATCATATATAGTATATATATGTATTATATAGTATATAATATATATATTATAGTAATTTAAGTATATATATATATATATATATTATTTAGTATATATATATATAAGTATATGTATTTTACATTATAGGTAATATATATATATATATATTATATATATATATATATATATATATTATAATACTATATATATAATAATATATATATCAGTATATACTAAGTATATATATATATATATATATATATACGGTATATATATATATTATATATAATTATATATAGTTTTATTTAATAAAAATGATATTATAATAATATATAATAACTACCTATATATATATATACTATATATATATGATATATAATAGATGTAATTAAACATTATAGTATATATAGTACTATATATAATAATATATAACCATTATCCAGCTTATATAGTATGTATATTATATATATATATATAATATATGATATATATTATATTATTATATTAGTTATTATAGACAAACACTTAATTCCCGCTAGCGGGTAGTGCGTCGATGAAGCTTCCTTAAATTCAATATTATTCCTCATCTCGCCTCACCCACCTCCCCATTCCATTCTATCTCTCGCCAACACCCTACCTCCTCCACCCCTCAACCCTCTCTCCTTCCAGCATTTCCTTCATTCCATCCATCCACCTTCCTTCTTGGTCTCCCCTTCCTCTCCTTCTATCCCCTCCGCCTCCCAGATACTCTCACCTAAACCGACCGCTCTAGTTCCTCCTCTCTGATTCAGATGTCCAAACATGGTAAGGCCATTTTCCAGCTGGGCGTCTTACCACCATTCTTTACCAATCTGAGTCAGAAGGACCAATTGGCCTGAAAGTTCATTAATCCTCTGTCTTTTACTAAACCCCCCATAACCCGCTCTCTACCCTTCATGCATCTCAAACACTTCCAATTCTTCTTGGACCTAGCATTCAATCCCCATGTTTCACACCATATAGTACCGCTGGAACACAAATCTTTTTTCAAACATACTTATCTAAGTTTATGTGATAAATCCCCACCTTTCCATAATTCCCCTCAGACCACTCAATGCTCTCATTCCCTCTCCTACTCTATGATCCTACTCTGTAATCTATCTCTTCCTTACCCAAATCCATCCCTAAATAGCTGAAAACCTAAATTCTTCTAATACTTAAACTCCATACCTCTATCTCTAACCGCATCTCCCATCATCTGTTTCCCTCCTCATCAAACACTAATCACTTTACTACTTACTTCCTTGGATTTATCTTAAGAACCTTTTTGTCCACACTACTCTCGTCGAACTCCTTCACTTAAATACTTACAAGGCCCTTCTGTGAAATTTCTTCGCCAGCTAAGGCAGTATCTATCTCGCCAATCGATATCATGTTCAAACTTCCCCATTCTATCACCCAACCCCTATCCATCAATTCACCCCTCTCCCCTCTCCATCATCATTCCTCTGCAGACACTCTCCATAAATAAAATGAAAAGCCCACGGTGAACCATGACACATCCCTGTCTCAACCCTCACTCTACCCCAACATCTCACTCTCCCTCCTAATACTCTCACACCCATTTTTGCTATTCCTATAAAAGGCCCTAAAATACCTTACCTATTTACCCCCTACTAACATATTCCTTCCAGCACCCTCGCAATATATTCCCCCTTTGCACCTCTATCATATTGCTTTCTCCAAGATTCTAAAAAACACGCCATACATCTTTCCTCATAATCCTTTCTCCAGCAAGCATCTTCATTGTTGAATACATTGGATCCACACAGTCCCCTTCCCACCGCTAAATCGCCTTGGTTCTTTCCCCATTCGTCGCTTCCGTAAATCTCTTCACCCTCTCTATAATATTCTTCCATACACTGTGTCCTACTACAACTCAAAAGTACAATACCTCTCCATAATTCCCACACTCGCATCCTATCCCCTTCCTTTATACAGGGGGAACCAAACAACCATCCTCCCAATCCTGTGGAACCTCCTCCTTCCTCCAACATAAATTTATATAACTATACATGCCATTCTCCACCCCTCTGCCTCTCATCTGTAACATTTCCATACTCTCACTCCATCTAGACCTGTAGACTTTCCTTATATTTTCCTTTAGTAACGCACCTAATAATTTCTTCCAATTTGTATTTCCCATGATCCCCTTGCCCTGCCTCACTGTCCCCCCCCATCCTCACAGCTCTTGGAAATCCTCCTCAATCTCTCACACACCATGTCAATTCAATAATCCTCTAAAATATCCCCCCATCTTTTCCTCACCTATCCTCGCCCTCGTGAGCGCAGGCGCGAGTCCTCTCCCATTAACCCTCTTCTCCTATACCCCTCCATCTTCTTTCCTTTTTATTATTTACTTCTTTCCAAAACGTCTTCCTCCCTGTTTCAAAATTTTCTGTCACTTTTCTACCCCATTCATTATTTGCATTTCTCTTCGCCCTCTTCACCGCCCTCTTTGCTTCCACTCTACACCCTTTCCTTAATTCCTCCCAGCTTTCCCCCTTCTCCTAATTCCAACCATTCACACTAGACCCTCTTTTTTCCTTTCACCAACCTTTCACGCTCCTCACGTACACCATTCAGCTTTCCCTTTCACTTCTAGTCTTGCTCCCACCTTTTTTAACATCCAACATAAATCCTTCCTGGCCTCTTCACTAAATTGTCTCTGTTATAAATCTCTTCCACTCCTCTTTCCCTTCGCCTAATTTCCGGTCCCGCTCACGTCCCGTCCACCTATCCCCATACCCCTCCTAAATCTCCCTCATACACATTTGTCTCATCTATTTTTCACACCTTTATGACTTCTATTCTCTCTCTTTTTTTTCTCTTTCTCTAACGGTTACCTCTCCCCCTATCCTTAACCTAGCAACCACCAAATAGTGATCAAATAACCCCTACCTGCCCTTCTGAATACATTTACATCTAGTAATCTGCCCTTATCCTTTCTATTTATACACACATCAATCCAATATCGCCCTCTCCCCCGTTATCTCACTCTTCCATGGTATACTTATGATTTCACTTTTCTTGAACCAATTATTCCCAACTATATTTTTCTTTCAACACACAACTCTAACAGATTTTCTCCATTATCATTCCTTTTCCCTACCCCAAATGGACCTATAATTCCTCTCCATCTCCTCTCTTCCCCACTCCTGCATTCAATTTTAAATAATAAGCAATATTTATCATTTACCCGAAACTTCTAACATCATCTCAACTTCACCAAATCTTTCTTCTCCTCCCCCTCGCTCCATTTACTGGTGCATACGTGCATATAAAAAACCCACATTTCTCCCCCAAATTTCACTTTAACCCACAGTTATTCCTCGAAACTCACCTATTTGCACATTTTTAACTTATCCGCACACTCGTTCCCTCATAACTATGTCCTACCCCTTCCTTCGCCTCACTCTCTGATGTCCGATGTCACCCAGGAAAGCGTCTATACCCAGTATAGGCCATTCCAAAGTAACGAATGCTCTTCTTTCTTTCAGCTTTGGTTTGTCAATCCTAGCGGACATCAACCTTGTTTTTCTTCGAAGACATGCAACTCCCACGTGAATCTTCCTTTCAGATCCCTCATTTAATCCCTGCTCAGCATTCATAGGCGAGCCACAACCCACTCCATAATCTAATCTCTTT
>JABUQX010013610.1:0-5000 GCA_015478945.1 Trachelipus rathkii
ATAATATATATATATTATATATAGTATATATATAGTATAGTAGTATATATATATATTTACTTTCTTATATTTATATAAAGGTTTAAATTGCCAAAACTACTTTTTTCTGCCCACCATCATGTGTGTCTCTTCATATTTTCTTCAATAAATTTGTTAAAACTATTAGCACTGGCTACTTTGGTATTTTTTACATTATATATATATATATATATATATATATATTATATATATATATATATATATATATATAGTTTAACTATCAAATTTTTGTAGATAACATAAACATACCTATATAAATATATATATATATTATATATATATAGTTTCCCAATTTTGCATATACATTATATATATATATATATATACAGGGGTCGGAGCCGGACGATTTTTTCCGGCTCCGACTCTGGCGTCCAGCACTTTAAAATAGCCCGGCTCCGGCTCACTCTCCAGCATTTTAAAAAAATTCCGGCTCGACACCGGCTCCGGCATTTTAAAAATTTTCGGCTCGACTCCAGCTCCGACCCCTAGTTTATAATCCCTTCTCCATTTACAGTTATGAAATCATTAATTCTGTTACAAAAATTTTTTTTTTTTGATTTATGATGATGAAATTAAATGTTTGTTAATGACATCTTTATTAACTTTAGAATTTAAAACTTAGAAAGAGAAAATACTTTATAGAAAATAAGAAGTTTTTAAGAAATACAGAATAGGAATAATTCACTTCTTAATATATTTTAAATATAATTCCCAAGGAAAACGAACTGATTGCACATTTACGTATATAATTTTATTAATTTATTTTTTTTTAAAGCAATAAAAATTATTATTTTAGTTTCATCCTAAAGATTAAAATAATTCCTCATTGAACAATGAGCAGCCTTAACATATGTAACAATTTTATTCAAAAACAGATTTTATATATATATATATAATATATATATATATATATATATATATATATATATATATATAATTTATATATATATATTATATATTATATTTAATATATATATATTAATATATATAATATATATATATATATAATTCACTTTCTTCCTAAGTTTTAAATTAATTTCTCTTTGAACAGCCTGACCACATATAATATAAATTTGTTAAAAACAATTGTTCCTAAAAATAAAACTTCATTAATAAAATCCTTCTTTAACGATGTCCTTAGATCGAATTTTATTATTTTTAAAGCAGAAAATAAGCTCTCAACATTCACTTGAATAGGAGGCAAAGCTGTAATTGTGCAAGCGGCATCTTGCAAAATTTTAGGATAGCTAGGATTTTTTCTTTAACTGTTAACTTTGATTTCCGGTCGATTTTCATTATTTCATCTAATGCCTTATGGAATTCTACCTTTTATTTTTCTAGAAGATTTTCTAGAATGTCTTTTACTGCTAGATTGCCTTTTTAGTTTTTTCAATCGATTTTCTGTATGCTCCAATTTTTCCTATTATCTGTCAAATTTGACTTCTTCATCCTCATGTGACAAGATACTACAAAGGAGGATTCCTGAAACTACTGAACTATCTGACTCCGACCCAGATTTCTCTGTTCGATAGTGTTATTCATTTTAAGTCCTAGTTCACAAAGAGCATTACTAGCTTTTAATATCAGATCTTCAGTTCTGAGAAAGATTCTGAACAAAGATGGCCAACAAAAGTATTTTATTTTCAGTTAACATTCTTTCCCTTCTTTTCATGGGATTTTTTGTCATTTGCTAAAATCCCTTCTCTATAAAAATTTTCCTGCAGTCAAGTCTTCTGATAGAGTATTTTTTGTTGTAAAGTATGAGTGTTTTAATAATTCTTCGAGGGTTTCGATTTGTTCCCACTGACTGTCGGAGAGAGAAAGTTCAGGAGTACCGCCAGCCATCATACTACTACTATAATCTTTTATTTGCAGAAGCCTTTAGAGCATAAGACATGTACTTCGCCATCTTGTCTCTTGACCTAAGTTGCCACTTTTCCAGCTTGACTCTTTCTTTTGGGGTAAGTGCTGCTTTTGCTATTTGTCTCGCTTTGCTTATAAGATTTGCTGTATGAGTATTATGGAGACCATCACGCACCGCTAACTGTAAAGTATGAACTCCACATCCCATGTGTGCAATGCTAACGTCATCGGAACATTGTCTTTTCATAGTTTTATCAAGTTTATTCTGAAAACAGCTATTACTTCTTCGTTTTGACATTTAATAAAATCAGTATCACATTTACCAGCTTCCTGTTCCTCATCCTCAATGTCTTTATTTAATTTTTCAATCGTACTGATCATGTTTGATGCATTATCCGTAACTATGCTAATTACTTGCCTCTTGTTATTTCGAATTTTTTTAAAACATCAGTAACAAATTCTTGGATATATTCGCTGAAAAGTTGTGATTTGGTATCTTTTACTGCTAAAGTTTTAGAAATATTGTTTTTATCTTTGTCCACATATCTAATTTTATTGGCAAAATAAATTAGCTTTGCCCATGTGCAAGCATCCATTTTTAAATGCACAAAGCGTCCCTTTTTGCAATTTTTAAGTTTTTTTTTTTTTGCTTATCCGCTTCTTCTATATACTTATTAAATATTTTCCCCGGTCTATAAAGGTACTTTCAGTTTCGAAGCCATGTCTCCATGCAGTGCTTTAAATCCTGGTCTTCCAAAGAAAACTAATGGATCACAGTAGTTACCGAAGGTGTTTGTCTTGCCCCAAGGTCAAGCTCCGTGTATGAAATACTTTCACTTTTTTCGCCGTCGCTACGTTATCTCGTCGTTATTATTATTATTTTTATTTATTTATTTATTTATTTATTTATTTATTATTATTATTATTATTATTATTATTTATTTATTTATTATTATTATTATTATTATTATTATTATTATTATTATTATTATTATTATTATTATTATTATTATTTTTTTTTTTTTTATTTTTATATATTATTTATTTTATTTTTATTTATTTATTTTATTTTCTCCGGTTCCGTTGGTTCGTGTGCGTTGGCATCGCTCCGGGCGCCATCCGACTCCGGCTCCGGTTCCGTCTCCGACTCCGGTTCATGTGTCGGGTTACATCCTGCCTCGCAGGAGTCCGCTCCGGTGTATGTTTCTCTTGTTATTATTATTATTATTATTATTATTATTATTATTATGATTATTATTATTATTATTATTATTATTATTATTATTATTATTATTATTATTATTATTATTATTATTATTATTATTATTATTATATTATTATTATCGTTGCGTGAAAATCGATACCCGCAAGGTATCGATTTTGAGTCGAAATCGATTCCCGTAGGGAATTGATTTTTACGCACGCGAGCATGCACACACACCCAAATAAGGATGGATTGAAATATATTAGGTATCATTGCCTAGGTTATTTTTATTTTTATTTTATTTTTTATTATTATTTGTTAATTATGTAAGTATAATTGTTGTTCAAAGCGTTGCCACCTCCCCGCAACGGTCCCGCACTGCACCAAAATATACCTATATATATATATATATATATATATATATATATATATATATATATATAGTCTATTATAGTATATTTTAATAATTGTTTATATATATATACTATTATATATATATATATATATATATATATTATATATATATTGATGGTCTTTATATATGTTATCGAACCCGTAGATCTCGAATATGAATATAATGGTTATAAGTTCGTAATGGGTGTCTGGGGACCCTCGGAGGGGGTCCCCTCCTGAAAAAAGAAGAAATGCACAGAGTGCGTGACAGAAGAGGAAGAAAGAAGGAGAAAAGGAGTCGGAGTCTAAGTCAGAGAAGAAAGGAGTCGGTAAGGAGTTTGGAGTCAGAGATTCGGAGTTGACAGCGCACCTGTGTTGGAGCTGGTGCTGTGCTGAAGTAATAAATATTCGCTTTAGTCCCTAATTGGTACTAAATATATGTTTATAAGGTCGTAGAACTTGAATATGAGGGTGGTAAGTTCGTAAAGGGTGTCTGGGGTCCCCCGGAGGGGGTCCCCGGAAGAAATGCACTGAGTGCAAAACAGAAGAAAATGGAAGAAGGAAGAAGGAAGAAAGAAGAAGGAAGAAGGAAGAAGAAGGATGGAAGAAGGAGAATGAGAATGAGACAGAGTTGGTACCGGCACCGGTGCTGGAGCCAGTGCGGTGCTGAGTTAGTAAACATTCGCTTAGCCTCAGACTGACATTTCTATTTTCAAAATCTAGTTTTCTTTTTATAAAAACGTCAACTAAAATATATTGTTTGCTATTTTTATTTTATAGGTTTCATTTTACATTTATTCTTTGTTTAATGTTTTCAATTTAATTTTTTTTTTTAATTTGTTTTCAAATTTTTATTATTTTTATTTATTTTTAATTTTATTTTTAGAAATTATTTTGTTTTAAAACTTTTTTTATTTATTTATTTTATTTTTACTTATTTAAATTTATTTTTCAAACTTTATTTTTTTATGTTTCAATTTACATTTACACTTTGTGCTTAATTTTTTTTATTTATTTTTAATTTTATTTTTAGAAATTATTTTTTTTTTGCAAACTTTTTTGCACACCACCTTGAGGGGGTGCTGGCTCCCCTCCAAGTAGCAAATGACCTTAGAATAATGAAACGTGGTATACATCCTTCTTATAATGTATCTTCGGTACAGCCGAAGTAAAGTATGTTGGTGTTGGGGCTGAGCCCCAATACCTTGAAAATGTTCATGGAAGGATGAAACTTGGTATACATTCTTCTTATGATGCATCCTCGGTGCATCCGAGGTAACGTGACGCTACGCCCATTAGTGGATGGGGCTGTGCCCTAAATCCTTGGAAATGGACATAGAAGGATGAAATTTGGTATACACCTTTCTTATAAGATAACTTCGTTGCAGACGAAGTTATCTTATATTATCTTATTATATAGTTATCTTATCGTTCACATGGTGTTGGAGCTATGCCCCAAAACTTTGGATATTGACGTAGAAGGATGAAATTTGGTATACAC
>JABUQX010013610.1:20000-25554 GCA_015478945.1 Trachelipus rathkii
ACCCAAAACATTACGCAGTAGTAGTACCTAACACTTTAAGAAGATGACATGAAATACTTTTAGGCTTATCCCATTTTAAGCTCCCCTCCCTTTCAGAAAATAACAATACAAAACATGAAAATGATTATACTCTATGTCCACTTGCGTCATACAGGTCGATGAATAAATGCTAACATAGCAAAGTTTAACATCAATGAAGCTAACATAGCATAACCTGAACTAAGTACATAACATACCTAACATGCACCTTACATACGAATAAACTACTAACATTAACAAAATTCACTGCTTAATATCAGTAAAGTAGCTAGCATTACCTACAAAACTTAACCTAATCCCACTTTATCCCACAATAAAGCCTTATTGCTGGTTGGTTGGTTGCCAACTGGTAGATCACATATAGGAATGAAAACAACTCGGTAGATCACATATTGGAAGAGCATATATATATATATATATATAATTATATATTTATATATATATTAATAGTATTATATATATATATATAATATATATATATATATTTATATATATATATATATATATATATATATATCTATATAAAAATATTATATATATATATATATATATATATATATATATATATATATATATATATATATATATATAGAAAATATATATATATATTATATATATATATATATATATATATATATATATATATATATATATACTACTCGTCAAAATTAACGCACTACAAGGGTACGTGGCGAAGGAAGGGTAGAAAAGGTTGAAGAACGCGAAGACACTTTATTGGACAATGACAATAACATGGTGGATTGCTCCCCAGAACCGTAGTTGATAGAGTTTTGAAGCCAAGGTGTAGCCAAAAGGTCTCGCAGTAGGGTTCGGACGTTCAGTGCTGCAAAAAACACAATGTTGGTACGTACGGCGACGGCCAAGGGGCGGTGTTGGGTCTTTCCATACCGTGTTGACCGCCCTCTGGCACGGAAAGACTGCCGACACCATCCTGGCAGCTTCGCGATGTGGTGGGCGAATGTTCTAGACAGCGGATTTTGATCCTATACGTCGTGCAGTGACTGTAGCAGGTCCGGGAGGGTCCGTGGAGGGGTTTGCAGCTGTCGGATCCGACGTATCAGGATATCCCACAAATGTTCGATTGGGTTGAGGTCCGGACCTATATGGCTGGCCACTCAACGCGTAATTTGAACCGTCCTAGGGTAGTCGTTCACACATTGGGCCTTGTGTGGTGTTGCATTGTCATGCATTAGGATGAAAAGGTCACCGATGTAAGGGGCATATGGCTCGACATATGGTTCGAGGATGTCTGTGATATACCTTACGGCTGTAAGAGTGCCTCCATCGAAGATGTGCAAGTCCGTAGGCCCCGATAAAGGGATGCCTCCCCAGACCATACCCAACACCTCCAAACGGCGGCACCTGCAGTACATTGCATTGCGCGAACCTCTCCATCGGTCATCGGTATACTCTAGCACGCCTGTCCGAGTTGTACATAGACATTCTCGACTCGTCCGTAAAGAGCACCTTTGCCCAATCGTCGACCGTCCAATGGATGTGTTCTCGGGCAAATGCCAGTCGCGCCCTTTGATGTGCCGTGGTGTGCGGCGGACCTATGGCAGGCCAGGCCTCCGGGGCCGGTAATTATGTTCCGCAAGGCGTCGACGCACTGTATTGTCACTCACCCTGGTGCCGTGTACCTCCGCCAGCTGTTATCTGCAGTGTCGGCCGTTGTGTCTGCTCTCGTAATTGCACGCTGACTGTATAAATCGGTCTTTCCACGGGTGTTGGCCTGGGCCTACTTGTCCTAGCCGGCGATCATGTGTCAGGGTTTCCCGGTCAGTTGGATCACCCGTGCAATCGTTGTGTACGCTACACCGAACCGTCGACCAAGTGCCCGGCACCCGCATCCTTCGGCGTGGAGTGTTGTTATCTGCACGCACTGATCTCTTGACAGTTGACGCACTATCCTCTCCATGTACGTGAATGATCCCTCACTCGATTATACCCCCGACATAACCTACCCCCACCTCTCCCAGGTCTAGTTACGTGGTTTATGTTTTCCTAAATTTATCGCGGTGGCGGCCCCAATACTGCAGCGAATTCTCTGCGGGTGGTTACATAGTTATACTGATGCTGTCGTCCTATGTTGGTGTGGGGTTTCATGGGTTTAGGGGCCTTCTCGTTCCTGCGAGTGATATTTACCCTTACTGGTGGTTTATTTTTGAACTGGTTGTATATATATATATATATATATATATATAATATATTTATATATATATATATATAATATATATATATATATATATATATATATAGTAAATATAAAATAAATTTTTATATATATATAATATATATTATAATTTTATATCTATATATATTATATATACATTAATAATATAATATATATATCTATAATATATATATATATATATATATATATATAATATTATATATTATATATATATATATATATTAATATATATATATATATATATATATATATATATATATAAGCATATTTAATTTATATGTGTTATATAAAATAATATATATATAATATTTATATATACTATATAATTCTTTATATATATATATATATATATATATATATATATATATATATATTAGTGATGCAGGTAACATCCGTATCCGCATCCGCACATTATTAAAGATCCGCATCCGCATCCGCATCCGCGCTTTGCCCTGCGGATGTTGCGCGGATGTTTATTGTCGAGATTTGATAAAGAATTTTATAATGAAAATACTTAAGATGAATCTGAAAAAGAAAAAGAAAAGTAAATGAGTTGAAGGTAATTCAAAAACGGCTTGATTTTCCATATCTTAATGTTATCAAAGACATTCCAACTCGCTGGAATAGTAAACACTTCATAAACCATGAGGACGAAGTAAGCTCAAAGAACTTCTGCTTCGTACGCCCAGTTCGTATTCCAAGTAACAATCTATTAATTTGGAAATGACATTTCATATCACACTACATTAAGTTATTGAAACCATTTGAAGACATACCAAAAAAATCAGCGCCTTTAAAAGCTTCTGTCTCCGATGTAATACCATTAATCTCAACCTCTAAGGAAGCATTTTGAACCATCTTCAAATGAAAATGTGACAGTTTAAAAAGAATGAAAGATGTAATTAAACTTAGAGGTAGAAAAAACGCTTTGGTTCTGTGGAAATTATGACTTCATACTATTGCAACTTCTTAGGTTCCCGTTATAAAGCAAGTTTTTTATGTAACGATATTAGAACAAGTTAAATTCGTTACTATTGTGCTGCAATTGAAAAACTTCATTCCGAACAGTCTAATTAATTCGCCACCCATTAAAAGGAAAAACAAAATCTACAGAACCACACCTCTACAAGTAAATCAAAAACAGATTCACTGGAAGATTTCTACAGTCGAGTAGTGATGAAGAAACCCGCATTACCAAAAGATGTAGTGCAAATGATTGAAAACTATCACCAAGAAAAACGTTTAGATTCAAAATGATCCTATCAGTTGGTGAAAAGTTAATCAAAATGTTTATCCACGCTTGCGTAATTTGGCAAGAAAACTCAATCCGAACAGTCTATTTAATTAGCCATCCATTAAAAGGAAAAAAATGAATATACGAACCAACACTTCTACAAGTATCAATAACAGATTCCTGGAAGAATTTCTACAGTCCAGTAGTGATGAAGACACACACGCATTATCAAAAGATGAAGTGCAATGATTTGAAAACTTATCACACCAAGAAAACCGACTAGATACAAATCAAATGACGATCCTAACAGTTGGTTGAGTGTTAATTAAGCAAAATGCAAATGTTTATACCGACGCTTAAGTAAACTTGCAAGGAAATATCCTGGCTGTCCTCCAACTAGTGTTTCAAGTGAGAGTATTTAGCAATTCTGGGCTAATATATGATGAAAAGAGAAACAGACTCTCAGCAGAAAAGGCAGAAAAGGCAGAAAATTGATGTCTCTCAAGCACAACCTTCCCATATTTGAATTTCAATACAAGTGCAAAAAGTATATAATCCATGTAAAATCTCTATTTCAATAAAATATATATATATATATATATATATATTATATATATATATATATATATATTATATATATATATATTATATATATATATATATATATATATATATATATATATATATATATATATATTATATATATATATATATCTATACCATATATATATATAATATATATAATATATATATTATATATATATATATATAATATTATATATATTATATATATATATATATATCATATATATTTATATATATTTATATATATATTATATATATATATAAACATCCGCAATACCGCGATGCGAAAAATATGCATCTGCACAGCATCACTACATTATATGATATATATATTATATATATATATATATATATATAATATATATATATATATATATATATATATAATAAATATTATATATATATATATATATTATCTATATATATTTATATATATATATATTATATATTAATATATATATATATATAGTATTATATATACTATATATATAATAAATATATAATATTTATATATATATGATTATCATATACCATATAGCACAGATGGTTTCAGATACATCACACCGACGTTTATGTTTCGCACTCGTCCCATCACACATACCTCGTATATGTGACATTGCTGTTATATCTTATGTGATATACGCTTTTTCGTTCCAAATGTAACGTATTTGCGACGTTTCATTGTGACTTATAAATGTTTCCGCGACACTGCCAGGCGTACGATATCTTTTTAAAAATAAATAACGCCCTGTCTTTTTAATGCAAATTTCCGTATAATCTTTCATAATCTTTTTCATTTTATGTTTGATGTTTATAAGTCATTTTATACATTATTTTCTACAGAAATTGTATTATGTAATTTAATTTTATTTTTTTCAAATGTCGTACATTAAAGGACACTCATAAATATAATTAATTATGTCTCGTCCAGTCACGGTATGATCTCGCGAAAGCGAGTTTGGTGTGACTCTGGCGGTGTTATTTCAATTATTTTGTTGTAAATTAGTTTATTATGTGTTTCTGTTTATTATGTCTTTCACGGAAATATCTATTGGTAATAGTTGAGTTTAACAGATTCTTAAAAAATCCATTTTTTTAGGAAAATCAATCGATTTGTTGTTATACCTATGATAACCGTTGTAAAATTTAAAAGAGAACCACAGTTGCCAAATTTATAATATATATATATATATATATATATATATATATATATATATATAACTATATATATATATAATATATTATTATATATTATAATATATATATAATATATAATAATAATAATAATATAATTAATTAATAATAATGAATAATAATAATAATAATACAAGAAACGAATTTAGCATGTGTTGTCACAAAGTAAATAAATTGTTTTTGGCAGCACTACAACAAGAAGAAGCCTATGACGAATTAAGCCATGCTTAAACCGCCACTAATGATATCTAACGTTTTCGAGAGAAAATAAAACTAACAATTTTATT
>JABUQX010013611.1:0-10000 GCA_015478945.1 Trachelipus rathkii
CAAAGCTCTTACCTTTATTTATTATCCAATATGACTTTCCAAGTTGATGTGAGCATATGTGGATAAGACCATGCCATGCGTGGGATGTATTTAATAAGATGTGATAAGGCGATAGGATAGATAGAGCAAGACAAGTATGTGAATAAACAATGATATGTTGTATGAAAAGATGGAGAATATTATTATATTTATATATGATATGATACTGAGGCACCCGTAGTCTAAAATTGATTTGCTCTTAATACTGGACTTAATCAAAGTTCTGAATGTTCACCCTTAATACAATTGTAATGATCTGACTTCGATTCGATTGATTATTTGATAGAATAATAATATTATAGATTATAAACATAGATTTTATCAATATCAAATTATTTCTGGTAGTTCTGAAAAAGACAAGAATAACATAACAACTGCCAAGAGTGAAGATGCCCTGTCACTATCTCACAGTGACAAGGCATGACCACTCCCTGTCATCACTCTCACACTACTCTCTTTCCCTCCTCTCTATCCTTCTAATGTATTTCTTTCATTCCTACTTATTATTCTTTCAAATATTCATACAGACCTCTTTTGTTCCCACTTTCTTTTGTCAAACTATCTGCTATTTGCTCTTTTCCATTTATCCAGCACACATCATCAATTATTCCTTCTTTTAACAATTCCTTTATAACAGCTAGATCAATTCTCAGTCTTCTGCTCTGAACATTTGTATGTGACTTCACAGCTCCTTCCAAAGATTTACTATCTGAAAAACCAATCAGTCTCATGTTTGCTTCCCCTGTTAATTCCTCCCATAATTTTCTTACATATATCCCCATTTCTAATCCATCACACAACCCCATCGCCTCAGCTTCTAATGGCGATCTTACAACTCTGTTAGCAACCTTAGATTTCCATATTATCGGCATCTTCTTCCCATAACTATCCTCTATAATAACTACATATCCTATTTGCGATTCCCCCGTACCTAATCCATTAAAGGATGCATCCGCAAACACTTTTACATCTAAATTCCCTTTTAATGTCCCTATTTTAAGATGTTTATCCTCTAAACTTGTTTTTTCCATGATTTTTATTAATTTTCTCATATCTGCTGTTGTTCCCTTTTTCATTTTCTTTCCTAAAACACTTACTTGGTAAGATACTTCAGGTCTTGTTTGCTGTCCCAGCCAGTTTAATTGGCCCACCCCAGATCTATATTCTGTTTTTTCACTTTCATCTAACACCCTGTCCCCCTTGTATGATGTTTTGTTGGGTATTGTTAATGTTTTTCTGTAATTGTCCTGTTCAAGTAAGATATGTTCTCCTTTATCATGTATTTGCACCCCAATATACCGGAAGTCTTTAAACTCCTGGCTCCCTACCCTTAATCTTTCCTTTAATTTCCCCATTATTTGCCCCTCAAAAGTATCATCCCCACCATAACATATATCGTCTACATGACAAACCATTATACCTCTTAACTTACTTCCGTTCTTCCACGTAAATATGGAAGGTTCTAATTTACAACACACACCCCCTAATCTTTCTAGTATTTCCTTTAAACTATAATACCAAACTCTGGCAGCATCCTTTAACCCATATACTGCCTTTCGTAGTTTCCATAATTTGTTCGTGTTTGCTTCTTTTGGTGGTTTTACGAACACCTCTCTTTCTAATTTGTTTCCTTGCAAATATGCAGCCTTAATGTCTATTGACTTACATTCCCAGTTATATCTTTTAATTATTCCTAATGTCATTTTTAGCGCTTCGGCAGCACATGTTGGTGCTTCATTCCCCTCATCATTGCCTTTTTCCTCAAAACCCCTAACCACTAATCTAGCTTTACAATACTTTTTCCCATTCTTCTCCTTTTCTGTTATAACCCATCTTGTATTTAACCCCTTTTTTCCTTTTTCCACCACTTCATCCATTACGTCATTTTCTTTCCAATTCTGTATCTCGTTTTCCTTTGCCTTAATGACTTCTATATCTCTTACATCAACTAAAAGTATTTCTTCCTCTTCCGGTATTTGTTCGTGTTCCTCAAAGTCTTTTAGGTTTATCCATGTTATCGTTCCGTCATTTAAATTCTTGGTGTTGTAACATTGATTCCATTTCTTACTGTTCACCTTACCCGCTCTACTCATTATCTCAACTCTTTTTTCTTGCCCAGTTTCTTTTTCTATCATTTTCCATCTTTCTCCTTTCTTCAGTCTACTTAAATCTCTTTCTCTTTCTGCTTCTTCTTCATCTTCTTCTTCTTCTTGTCCTGCATTAGACATTACTCCAAGAGAAATATCGCTTTTATCGTCATCCGTATCTTCTTCTTCTTTTTGTTGTGTTCTTTTGTGTCCATATTGTTCCTCCCCTATCCCTTTTTCGTTCTCCCCTTGTTCTTCACATGCATCTGGATCTTGATCATCTGTTTCTTCTCCAGCTTCCACCCTGTCGTCCTTTCCCCCGGGTGCTTTTTGTATTCTATTTATGTGTACTCTTTGTGTATATCTAATCGATCCCCCCTGTTTTACCACCACTGTTTTCCCATCGACCCCTATGACCTTTCCTGGTCCCTTCCATCTTTTATCGTTCTCTCTTTTATAATATACCCACTCCCCAATTGTTACATCTTGTACTTTGCTTTCCCTTACGTTGTTATTCAAAGCTCTTTTCAGTTTCATCTCTGCTTGCTGACTTATTACTTCTTTCCAGGCCTCTCTTCTATATCGAGCATTGTCTATTATTACACATTCTTCCCAACCCTCTGTGTTATCTATACTCCAAGGAGTCATTTTCCCTCCCTTATTCCAACCAAATACCAAATTGTTTGCTGTATACCCTCCCTTATTGGGTATATTATTTCGACCATACACAGCCCATCTTAAGCATAAATTCTTGTTTTGGTACCCATCTTCTTGTAGTTTTCTAATGTTTTCCTTCAAAAGGCCCACCATCCGTTCACACTTCCCATTGCTCCATGGACTCTCTGCCGCTGTTGCCAATAATTTGATGTCAAACATCTCACACATTTCCTCCATTGTTTCGTTTTGAAATTCCCTTCCGTTGTCTGAGAGAATTTTTTCCGGAGCTCCGAAAACACTTATCCACCTGTCTATTATCTTACCAACTATCTCTGCCGGTCGCTTTCCTTCAGTCCATGTTGCTTGAACGAAACCGGTCAATTCATCTATCATAACTAAAAACTTCTTTCCTTCTAACTCACCCATATCTATAGATATTAATTCATTGAAATGATTTGCTCTATCCAAACCCACCACAGGTCTACTAGGTGTAGGCTTGAATATTTTGCAAGAATGACAATTATTTATTACTCTTTCGATTATCCCTTGTAGTTGTCTTTTTCTTTCTTCATAGGCCTCATTCCCCCCGTATGCTTTCTCCAATAATTTATTTAGGTTGTCCTTACTACAATGTGCGAATTGTTTGTGTATTTTGAGTAATTTGTCTTCATTTTGTTTTTCGCTATTACCCAACCACCATTTATCACCCCCCCCAAACCACGCACTATATCTACGTTTTATCAGTGGTAATCTAACATGACCACTTTCATCTACCCTTCCCTTTACTTGTACCCCTATGTCCCTTAAAATAATGTTGTTATTACTGATATCCATTATTGCCCCCAATTTTTGTAATGTTTGTCTTCCTATCAACCATGGGATATCTTTATCGTGTAAATCATTAATGTAATCTGTTGTTATATAAATGATGGTTTCCCCCTTTTTTCCTGTAAGATCTACAGGTATTTGTAGTCTTTTCTCCCCCTTATAATCAGAACCCCCAAAACTATAAGTCTTTTCTATCTTCTTTGCACTCTCTTTTATCCTTTCTAATTCACTTTTGTTTAGATTTCGCAATATTACTTCTAGTCATTCTTTTCCTATTACTGTACTATTACTTCCAGTGTCTAATATAGCCTCAATCATCCCTTCATTCTCCCTTTCATTCCCGGAATTATTCAAATATACATTACTCTGTTCACCTTTCATTTGCTTGTCAGACCCCCTTTTTTTCCACCAACATTTGTCTTCTTCATGTCCCCATTTGCGACAGTACATACATTTCTTAATATTCTCATCCCGAGTAAGGCACTTCTTGGCCTCATGTCCCTTTCTCCCACATTTCAAGCACAACTGTTCTTCCTTACACTCATTCGCAAAATGTCCATCTTGAAAACAATTAAAACATCTTAAACCGCCTTTTGCCTGACATTGCCAACCCATATGTCCTCTACCACCACATTTATAACAATATAGCGTTTCTCCTTTTGGTTCTTCTCTTCCCTTCTTGTATACAGCTCCTGTACTTTGACTCATTTCCTGTCTACCCCTGTCTAACCACATATTTTCCTTCATCTTCTCATCTCTTTTAATTTCAGTTCTTTCATGCTCACTCTTTCTCTCTTCAAACACCCGTAACAATTGCTTTTTAATATTGTCATAATCTAGCTCCCCTTCTCCACACCCCCCTATTATAATCTGTTCTTGCCATGTTTTCAAATTTGAAGTGTACAACAAATGTGCTCCTTTCACATCTGATCCCCACTCACTCATTCCTAAGCATGTTGCCTCACCCATCACTCTTGCATATCTTATCACATATTCTTTGACACTCTCTTTCTCACCTCTACCAATCTTTAGTACATCTAATACACTGTTAAATCGTTCAACTCTTTTATCGATCTTATATCTACTATCAAGTGCCTCTAATATCAAATCCACTCCTTTCTCTCTAGTTAGTTCTTTCGTACTGAGGTTCTTGGTTAACTCTTCAGCCTCTCCTTCTAGATGCAATCTTATTATTAATCCCTTCCTTTTTAGATCCCATCCTCATTCAATTCCACCCAGTCACTCACTCTCCTTCTCCATCTTTCATAATCTCTCTCTAATCCTGAAAATACAGGACACTTACCAATCATTCTCACTTCTGTTCCTTTTACATCTTCTATATCTTCGTTTCCCATAATGTTTATCTTATCTTTAACCGACTTACAAAGAAGACCTTAGCAGAGTTGCGCAAGTGAACAACCCTTAAGCTAATCTGTCAATAGAAATTTTATTTTTGGTAGTTTTTGTATTAATATGCTAAGCACAAAGTAAATCAACTTTGTTTTAATTATATTTATATATTTATATTAATAATGAAAAGATTGAAAAGATGCAAAGCTCTTACCTTTATTTATTATCCAATATGACTTTCCAAGTTGATGTGAGCATATGTGGATAAGACCATGCCATGCGTGGGATGTATTTAATAAGATGTGATAAGGCGATAGGATAGATAGAGCAAGACAAGTATGTGAATAAACAATGATATGTTGTATGAAAAGATGGAGAATATTATTTGTTATATTTATATGATATGATACTGAGGCACCCGTAGTCTAAAATTGATTTGCTCTTAATACTGGACTTAATCAAAGTTCTGAATGTTCACCCTTAATACAATTGTAATGATCTGACTTCGATTCGATTGATTATTTGATAGAATAATAATATTATAGATTATAAACATAGATTTTATCAATATCAAATTATTTCTGGTAGTTCTGAAAAAGACAAGAATAACATAACAACTGCCAAGAGTGAAGATGCCCTGTCACTATCTCACAGTGACAAGGCATGACCACTCCCTGTCATCACTCTCACACTACTCTCTTTCCCTCCTCTCTATCCTTCTAATGTATTTCTTTCATTCCTACTTATTATTCTTTCAAATATTCATACAGACCTCTTTTGTTCCCACTTTCTTTTGTCAAACTATCTGCTATTTGCTCTTTTAATCCGGCAAAATAATCGGCGGAATTTGACGATGACGATGTGAAAAAAATATGCCGATTTTTGCCAATGACGATGACGATGACGATTAATCGTCCCATCACTAATATATATATAGTATATATATATAATATATATTATATATATATATATATAATATATATATATATATATATATAGATATATATATTATATATAATATATATAGATATATAGCTATATATATATATATTATATAATATATATATATAATATATATATATATATATAATATATATATATATAATATATATATATATATATATTATATATAATATATATTTATATATATATATATATATATATATATATAATATTTATAATACGTTTGTAATTAATAATTTCTACTTCATTATCTATCGATTGATGTATCTTTTTTATTTTTCCACTAATAAACCCTTGAAAACGTCGTCTGGCAAAAATATAAGGTTCATTTTTTTATTTCGCTAAGATTTAGGGGGGCAAGTGCCCCCCCCTGTATACGCCCATGATAAGAGTATTGTTTACAATTGCCAGATGATCCGACGGGCACGCTCGGCCGTTTCCAGGTACTCAAATTTCTTTAATGTAATTTTTTTCTATTCAAAGCGTTTCTGAGTAAACTTTGCACACAGGCTGCACTCAGGCTTCTGGAAACGCAGCTATAGTATATTCCTTTTTTACTTAATAAATTTATTGATCCGCTTGTCCAAATTTTGGCTTACAGAACTAAGAGCTCACAGTATGGATATGACAAGATGCCAGATACTTCTAGAGAGACTCCACTTGTTAATCAGACAAGTTTTAAGTAGAATATGTAAGGTGTAGCTGAAGTCGAAAAGCTCCGGTTCTGGCCGGGACTTTTCCAAGGTTCTGGAAAGTTCCAGTTCCGGCCGGAACCAAAAATTCTGGTTACGGTACATCCCTAATATATATATATATATATATATATATATATATATATAAATATAATTTATATATATATATATAGTAATTATATATAATATATATATATATATATATATATATATATATATATATATATATATATATATATATGATATATATATATATATATATAATTATTATATATATTAGGGATTGTACCGCGGAACCAGAATTTTTTGGTTCCGGCCGGAACTGGGAACTTTCCAGAACCTTGGAAAAGTTCCGGCCGTATATATATATATAGTAATATATATATATATATATTATATTATATAATAGATATATATATATATATATATATATATATATTATATATATATATATATATATATATATTATATATATATATATATATATATATATATATATATATATATATATATATAATATATATATATATATATATATTATATATATAAAAATATATATATATAATATAAATATATAATTAAAAACTGGTCAAAATACTAAAAGATAACAAACACAATGCTACCCACCTTTAGTAAATTAATGAAGACCTTCCAGAAATTTAAGAAAAGAAACGTTACTTTTTATTACTAGCTACCACTGTAGCTATAATGTAAACTAGGGAACTAATACTACGTTAAATAAATGGGAGGGAATATACACCTACTGTGAAAACCCAGGCAACCCTCCCCGGGCCCGGACAGTGAACCCTGTGCTCTCTTCGTACTTTCTATTCCCTGTTCCACCTCTGTTTCTGGTATAGAGGAATCCACACTATTCCCTTCTTTTACTAAATTATCTCTTGGGCCAAATACCCAACCATCTAAACCTGGAAAGACAGAAACAAGAGTTAGCTATAAAAGAAATAAAATGAAATAAAAAGTGCTCATAACATAGCTTGTACATAAGCGTGCATGCTCATGCAATCCGTGAGAAGAACTTCACATAAAAAGCCAAGCAGTACAGAACACAGAAGCACAAGCCAAGACAGCATGCTGAAAAAAACAAAAACATAAAAACTCTCATACTTATATCTTTCTCTCCCGCACCTTTTTTCCTTCAACATATTCTTTTATACCCCTCACATCTACTCTTCCTTTGGTAAACACATCAGCTAACTGCTCTTTCGTACTTACCCACACTATTTTCTTTATATCACCATCTTCTACATATTCCTTCATACACTTGATATTCACTCTCAAAGATTTGCTCTCAACTGGTGTTGCCGAGTAAACCGCACTCTGCAAAGTTTTACTGTCAGTATTCATCACCACTTTCAACCCTAAACCACCAAATATTACATTAATAATAAGTTTAGTACATATAATTATTATTTAGTTTTAATTAAAGTTAATTTAAATTATATATATATATATATATATATATATATATATATTATATGTATACAGATGATAAAATTATATATATTTGTATTATAGATATATAAATATTTATATATATATATATATATATATATATATATATATATATATATATATCTAATATCTTTAGTAATCTAATTTTATTTATTCTTTATTGAAAATAATTTGAAACTACATTGGCGAATTTGCTTATTATATAGCTAGATGAAATATACTTATCATTAATCAGGTGATAACTATTAAAAATTATTAATTAAGAAAAAAAAATTTGCCTAAAAATCAGGGTTGTGGAGTCGGTTCAAAAATTTTCCGACTCCGACTCCACCCTCTTCAAAATTACCGACTCCGACTCCGACCTCTTGAAAATTACCGACTCTAGAAAATTATGTAGCTATATGAAAAATTATATAGCTATATATATATGATGAACTCAAACAGATAATTTTGTACTTTGTATTACACACTCACAAACTCTTTTATTACTATTTCTACTAATTCTACTAATCTAATCTATAATTTAATACCCTTCTCTAAATAGATAATATTAATGTCAATTTACCTGATTAGGATTAGATTTCTTGATTCTTGATAGAGTCTTCTTCTGAGATATGACAAGATATATAATATAGGAAAGAATAGTGGCCGATGGAGGTATGAGGCAGCAGATGATGTTTATTTATTATAATGTTAATAGGTTAGTAGTCTGTTAGTTAGTCTCGTATAACAGTATTGTCATATCACGTAAGTTTTATATCAGTCAGGTCTTTATCTTTCTCTGTTATCTGCAATTAACTGTTGGTTTCTTCTTTCCTCAAAATTACAGAATTATTCTTCCTCTGGTGGGTGCACTCTCTTATTTCTTCTTATCACTCTTCTTATGATTGTTTGCTTCTTTGTCTTCTTCCTATATTTATTAACTTTCCTCGTCTTCCTGTTTATTATTTGCTTTCTTTGAATCTATCTTATTCTATAAGTATAGTATTATTATATCGTTTATATTATCATTCGTTATTTATTATTTATCAACTAGCAATCGTTTACACGACTCTAAAAATCTACAGAAATTTTGTACTTGCGAAACAACAGGTTCATGAAAAAATAGTCATAGGCCTTGAGTGTCACGGATACGGACATCATCTAAACACGAAGTTGTACTATCATACTAGCATTGGCAAATGCTCTTCTTCTCTTTCGATCCCTAATTTTTTCTCTAAACACTCAATCAAACATGTAAACAAGTTTCATCCATCTTTGAATCATGACAATTCTTCCTTTCTTCTATCAACACATTGTTATACTACATGTTTTTTTCACTTCAAATTCCCAATTAAATTCTTTCACACAGCCAGACATGCATGACTCATAATGCATATTGCCCGACAATACCTGTATAATCCTACACTTAAATTTTTATTACTCCAATCTTTTCCGAGTTAATTTTCTTCTACGTAATTTATCACACATAATTCAATATCAGTATATACTTATTACTCACTTACTTTGACTTATAATAGATCATACCCCCTCATCACATCTTCTTCTACTTTTCACATACTACCAAAAACTAATATATTCTTTCTCACTCTCATTTATGTGTTATCTTCATAATCTGTTACTCTTTCATAATGATCTTAATCTACTTTATTACTTTACATTATTCTCTGATCTTCTTCTGACACTTCTTCTTTAGTTTCCTCTCTTTTTGCTCTTTTTTAATATGAAACGATTATCTCACTGATGCATTCTAGTTTCCACCGTTAGATCAGTTGTACTTACAATAACTCCAATAATTCACTTATGTATTCTTTTTCTCTATACTTCTTAACTATACCTCTTTGATCAAATCTGCTCTAAATCATCATCTTATTTACCTCATCTATGTCTCACTTGATTACTCTTCTCCTA